>PYAF01005867.1:3400239-3420179 GCA_007407185.1 Glycine tomentella
TTATATATCAAGAGTTTTTTTTTTTTTTTACAGTTTATTGTTCATAATAATCAAATATTATATGATAGACAAATTTACATATATCATTTCAATCTATCTGGAATTCAAACTTGGTGGGATGACTTTGGTAAAACAGATAAAAGCTAGATCCCAACACTTTGCTTGTTTATGTCTCTAATCTCAGGTGCCTTCAAGCTAACTCCTAATCTGGCAATGAGCATGTGGCAAAAAGTTGAACCACCCAAACAACAACTAAAGCCTTTTGCGTTCCTCTTTCTAGGTGCTGGCGGGTTAATCATGGCCATGTGCTTGTTATCATATAGGTAGGCATGGTCGCAGTCGCCTACTATTCATTTAATTTTAAAGTAAAAAATCCTTTACTATAAAAAATGATTGGTGAGTGGAACCCATCTCCACCCAAAAGTTTCAAATTCTGGATTAGATTAATCATCATTTATATAAATAATATCTAATTCCTATAATATATTGTTATACTATAAATTAAAACTTAAAGGACTTTTTTGTCATTTCATTGATATCACAACTTTATAATATTGTTTTCACTATATTTTTTATTTATTTCTCTTAAATCAAACAAGCTAATATTTGGCTATACTTTTTATTTTATTTCTTTCTTATTAAACAATTTTTTTTAATCATGTTATTATTACATAATATTCATCAACTTTTTTATGATTAATTTTCGTTAAAAAAACTTGACAATTTTTAATGTGATTTTCTCCTCTTAATCACATTTTTTCATCTCAAACTGATGTCTTACTTAAAAAGATAAAAATCAATACCATTAAAACAAACAACTTATTAATCCTTTTCAAATTATCTAACTTCTATTTTCATCTATTTGAGATTAATCATTTATCACTTTCAAATTATTTTCTTTCATATTAAATTTAATTTCAATAGATTTTTCAAAAAGAAATTATAAATAATTAAAAAATATTATATCACAATCTAAATTGTTCATACTAAATTTAAAATATAATTTATATGTTCAAAGTTATTTATTTATTACAAGTTATAATTATAATAAAATAGATATTTAAATTATATTAATGTGTTATAACTTTAAATAAATATAAAAATTATATTTTTATTAAATAAAATGAAATACAAAAGTTAAAAGAAAATAAATATTGTATGAATCATATTTAGAGAGAAAATTAAAATTAAAATACTATTATATTCTTTTGGCTATAAGGAAGGGGTGTGCGGAGGGAAATTCGGATAAAAAAAGAAGAAGCGAAACAAACTTAAAACGTGTAGACAGAAATTGTTGTGCTGAGTCGCGTCGACGTCTGTGTATGAATGTGTTTGTGTTGTGAAAGAGAAAGAGAAAATGGAAGCTGCGATGGGACTGATGCGGAGGATTCCGCCGAAACACACAGAAACAGCTCTGTCTGCGCTTCTGAGCCTTATGCCTCACCACTCCTCCGATCTCCTCTCTCAAGTCGATCAGCCCCTCCAGGTCTCCCTTTTCTTTTGCCCTAAATCTTTCCTCAATTTTCTAATGAATGTTGTCTCACGATTTGCTTTTCCAACTTTCAGGTTCTGTGCGATGTCGAATGCGGCAAGGAGTTCATTTTGTGTGAATACAACAGAGATGCCGACTCTTACAGGTTCATTTCATCTTTCCATAATCATCCCTAATTCCCTATTTCTCTGCTTTTTTCTAAAAACTCTTTTTTGTTATGCATGTTTCACTTTTATCAAGTGTATTTAGTTAATTTTTTCAATTGTTATGAAGTCTAGTTAGTTATTTTTTTATTTATTTTTTAATTGGAATCATCTTTGAGTAGCATGTACCGAAGGAATGTGACATCTAATAAAACCTCAAACCGTCTTTGGTATAGCATTTAAAATTTAAAACATTGGCATTTTCTTTTAAAGGGGATTTGTGTAGAGGTAAAGATATAGCAAGTTGGTTGTGTAGCATTACAAATATTTAATTTTTGTTGCTGGGTAGTTCAGTTCCTAGACAGATCTGTAATTTATTTCTCGGGAGTGTTCCCCACAATTTCCCCTTTTTAATGTGTTTACTATTCAGGGACGGTTTAAACTTATTGTTGTTGTATATCTGATCTCTGCAGATCACCTTGGTCAAATAAATATCATCCACCATTAGAAGATGGGTCCCTCCCTTCTTCAGAGTTGCGGAAGCTTGAAATCGAAGCAAATGACATATTTGCAATATATCGTGACCAGTGAGGTCCTTTACTTACCTCATCTTTAGAGCTTATGTGTTTTTTTAGATGTCTTATATTAAGAAACCTTTCTCCCTAATTAATTATTATTTATTACCTAATTTCCGCTTCTTCTTTCCAAAGAAAATGAATTGAAGATCATGATCATGTTTGTGTTGTTCTTCTTGCTGTCTATCTGAATACAATTATTGAGCTATTTTGTTTTAAAACAATATGCACCATTAATGGATAATGTCATAGGTATTATGAAGGTGGCATTTCATCAGTTTACATGTGGGAAGATGATAATGAAGGTTTCGTAGCCTGCTTTTTAATAAAGAAAGGTGGGGCTGTTATTTGAGTAAACTCTAATACTACTCATCCTTTTGATCTATTTTCTGATGTGATAATTTTTGCAATTCCATGATTAAAGATGGCTCAAAGACAGGGCAGGGTCGACGGGGATATTTAGAGGAAGGTGCATGGGATGCTATACATGTTATAGAGGTAAAGTATCATTCCATTTAAGACTAAACATGATAAATGCAGATGTATAATAGTGACTTTTAATAGATTGGGAAACTAAAACATCTCTATTTAGTTCTAATTTTTCTGATTCTTTTCTTGCAAGTTTATTTCATTAAATCTTAGTCCTCTCTTTTTTTTTTTGTTAATTTAGGTGGGACCAGAGGAAGAAGAAAACACCAATTATCGGTTAACCAGTACAGTTATGCTGACTCTGTCTACAAATAATGAGTCATCAGGAACTTTCAGTTTATCTGGATCAATTAGACGTCAGGCAAGTTCTGACAGAATTAGCTCTTGTTGGCAATTACATCATTTAGTTAACGCTTGCATGCTAAGTTTTTTCTGTCTTGAGAAGCCACATAATGAACAATGCACATTCATTGAACATTTAATTAATGACAAGGCTCTTGTTTGATAAGGTCCATATATCTATATGCTTTTTAGCTTGAGGCAGCTTTTTTTTAGTTTTATCTTAATCCTAAATTAGTTCTTCCTTATATTTTAGATGAGTATGAAGCTATCAGTTGCTGATGGTCATCTTTGTAACATGGGAAGGATGATTGAAGAAATGGAGAGTAAGCTGAGGAACTCACTAGATCAGGTACTTCTTGACTATACAGGATTCAACTGCGTACTTGTATTTGAGATCAGCTTCTTTACTTTTTGTTCTTTGGTGGGGAAGGGTTTGGGTATTTATCAAATTTGATATTCAGTTCGTTTGTGTCTATGACATTCCAAACTGTAAGGCATGTTAATGCATGTTACAGGTATACTTTGGCAAAACAAGAGAAATGGTTTGCACACTGAGACCACCATCTGAAGTGGCACAGATGAGAATGCCCGATAGCGCCTGAGAGCTGATGTGTCGTTTCTTGGTGTATAAGAGAGAAATTTACTTTGTTTTCTTCATGTTTTTGCGTATTGGCTGGTAACTTGTGTCACAGTATTTGAAGGTAGGTAGTTTCACAATGGTTGGTGGTTCGAGTGGTCATCGTTTTACAGAGGTAGTTCTGTTTGTTGTTTGAGTGTCAATTGTTGTTTTCTGTGGTGGATAAGCATCATGTTTGTTGTTGATACTTGAATGATGATTCAACAAAACGGTGAAATTCCAAAACTGGTGCCTTTGAAAATGCTTGACATGATACGCTTGTGTGGAAATGACCTTTCAAAATCTCGTGCCACTACAAGGAGTATTATTATTTCATCATTGTTTTCATTAATTTATTATTAATATTAACAAAAAAATGGTGTTATTAACTATGATATTTAGAAGTGAAATCTAATTTTTAATATTATAAAGTTATGAATATTATGTTATTTTTGTTTAATATTGCAATATATAAACAACATCTCAAGAACACCTTCAATCCAAGTTAATTGGAGTTGGTGGTAGATAATTTCAATGATAGATACGATGGGGTTGAAAAAAAATAATAAGATTAAAAAAAAGGAAAAAGGAGGAAGGAGAGATGAAAAAAAAAGACTAAAAAGAGATCATGAATATAAAGATAATAACGGTTTTAATCATTTATCAAACTTATAATTTTTTTACATTCTGTCTTAAGATACATGGTTTGTTAATTTATATTTCACTCTATTAATTTTATATCACAAAATAAATAAAGAGTTAGCAATAATTATTTTGTTAAGAAAAGAATCAACATTTAAACTTTAATACTTTCACTTTTTTAGGAATATATTAATACAAAAATTCGTTGAATACAAAGAAAAAAAAAAACCAAAATATTCAATCTCAAGAAGCTGGTCATGTGAAGTTAAACACTGTCACATCTAATAGATTGTAAGATTAAACTCTAGTAGTCTTTTTAGGATTAGGTGAATATAAGTGTATTTATAAATATCTTAAATTCGGAGGTTTTTCTGCCTTAGATCATAGTGTGTCATCTCATTTACCTAAAAAAATTCTTCATAAAAAAATTCACATTGTTCTTGTTAATTATTATACGAACATACGGATCGAAAGAAAAAATCTAGGGCAATAAAAAAGTGCCATATTTGGAAACAAAACAAATTAAAGATAGAATTGGTTGATGAAAAATTTATTTTTGGTTAGAATGATTTGTTTTTTTGTTACAATTCCGATGAATATGAAATAGAAAGAAGATATACAATTGAATGAATAAATGGCGTATAAAGAATAGTGGGAAATGCAAGAGTAGGAATTTGAGTTAGTTGATAGAACTGCAAATCTTTCTAATGATTCCAGCTGAAGCAGTTAATGGTTGAATATCTCCCATTTTGATCATAGCAGCTGCGAAGTCGGACTTAAAGGTTGTAGGGCTATTGCTGTATTCGGAGACAATAGAATCTGTAGATCCTCCACTAAAGAGAACTTGATCTGAGTGAAGAAGACCCTTCTTCTGAATCAAATTCTTGAAGTAGTTGTTGTCGAAAGAATTGGGTGTGACCAAGTCTAGTGCTGACAATTTCTTATCATTATCATCATTACTAACGGATGGACAACCACGTTGACGAGTGCTAGCAAATCCTGCATCAATATCACTTGCATTGTTGTATATTCTTCCACGAAATGTGAAGCATTGAGCCTGTCCGATTGTGTGGGCACCTGCATGTTTTCATATATAATATATATATTTGTTTAATAATTGTCTCAGTCAAAATTTATAAACATAAAATTGTGAAGCTTGATGATGATTAAGTAGTTACCGGATAGAGTAACCATGTCTCTGGCAGTGAGACCCTTATTATTGAATCTAGAGATAAGAGTGTCAAGATCGTCTGTGAATCGTGGAAGGTCACTAGTAGCCGAACTTTTGCTTGCAGTGGTTGAATCTCTTCGTCCAAGCTTCACAGTCCATGATGGACCACCCACCTAATCAATAATTTTAAAAAATGCATGTTAATTATTAAGTTAATTAAAACCATCATGAAATTAATTAACGTATATATAGCTAGCTAGTTTAATTGTTACAGTGACATACAGCAAATGATGCATCACGTGCTGCTACTGCTACAATGTCAGCACATGACATAACTCCGGGGCATACTTTCTCCACCTCAGATTTTGCTTGATCGATGATGTTATATCCCCTTATCGAGTTTGCATTCTGAAGTGCACTCTTTTCGCTCTCAATAGAGGAGCTATCATCAAGCAAAATTGATGCGTCGCAACCCTGCAATATATTGCGTATATATATGGTTCAAATTAGGATTAATAAGTTAATTAAGCACATGCATGCATGCAATTAATAAATCAACACATATGTACCTGAACAAAGCAATCATGAAAATGAAGGCGAATGAGAGACGCAGCCATGCGGCGCTCCGCAGATACTGCACTGCGAATCACAGTTCTTATGGTGCTGAGTGCATTGGGGCATGCACTGTCATAAAACGTAGAAGACAACTCTGCATCACATAATATTGTGCCTAACAACACCAATGTGACTAACAAACTTGTCATACTTGAAGTTCTATACGCCATGATATTGAATGTAGATTTAACTTAGAACTCAAGACAAACTATAAAGAATTAATTCGTATAACAAGAAATTAAGAATATGAATCGGATGAATGTATGAATTGAAGATGGTGAAAAAAGAGGCTTCAATGGTGATCAATTTATAGGACATTTGGTTGAGCTAGTGGGAATTTGTCAGAGTCACTAAAATCCGCTACAACGCGGTGCCGGTGCGTACTAAAGCTGGCGGCGTATGAAATAGTATGTATATACGTATGAAACCTTTTGACATTTGTGATTTGTGATTGTGACCCGTTCTTCCTTGGTTGCTTATCGCCAATGCCAGCTCACGTGTTGTTAATTAAGTTGACATTTTGACTTTTCCTTTTGAATATGTCTTAATACGCAAATGCATGCACTTAAGAAGATGACAGTTCTCGCTCGTACCTTGCATTCAGTAATGGTGTTCAGGTTAGTATCCTAGAAAATTACTGCACAATGCTCTAGTGCATAAAAACATAAATCAAAGAAATTATATTCGGTATAATACTTTTACAAATAAGAGAAATATAAATAGAAAAAAAAAGTGTGATAAATAGAAAAGAAAAAGTGAATTATAAAAAATGTTGTA
Source organism: Glycine tomentella (assembly GCA_007407185.1). NCBI lineage: Eukaryota > Viridiplantae > Streptophyta > Magnoliopsida > Fabales > Fabaceae > Glycine > Glycine tomentella. Next base: position 3,407,042 of record PYAF01005867.1, read on the forward strand.
AAAATCGTATAACTCAACTACTCTAGTATAAATATATGAAATATATCTCTCTAGACCATATGCGTATGTGATCTTTGAAATGAATCATGAATGTTTTCTTTCGACCTAATATTATAGGGTTTCCTCTCAATACATGCTGATAAACTAAAAATTACTATTCAGTTATTTATGTATTTCATAATAATGAATTCTTTTTTACAGACAATAGCTAATAATGATTTATTAACTTGACTATATGTTTTATTTTTTATATATATTTTGCTAACGGTAATTGATTAACTTAGCTAGTTGACTTTCGGATTATAACATGAGTAGAATTTGAATATAAAACTTTTTTTTTGGTAAATAATTGGTAATATCACGCCCACTCTAAAATTTTGATGTTCATAGTTTGTCCAACCTTGAAAGGACAACGTTCATCATCCAAAACTTAACATTACAAGAATACTTGTTATTATAGTGGACTTATTATAATAGGCCACGATGTTGTCTATAATATAGACAAATTACAGTGGATTTGTTCATCGGTAAATTATAGACGGTTTTTCCATCAATAATATCAACAGATTATAATGAGATTAGCCCTCGATAAAATTACAATGGGCTTTGCCATCTTTATTTATTAATTACGAGTTATTAATTTTTTTTGTTGGCCAACGACTTTTTTACAGTAATTCGGTAATTATTATAGTGGGGTTAGCTCACTATAATAAAAAATAAAGGTTAGAGTGGGTTTAACTCACTCTAATTCATTTTTTAATTAATTTATTTAGTGTGAATTATACTTACATTTTATGTATTTTTTTAAAATTGTATCTGTTATTCTTTTTTTTATACATTACTTTTACTCCCTTATTAATTAACTTCAATTGAAATATATGAGCAAGAAATTGTTCGATAGAGTAAACTACACTTGTATCTCATGTGTTATTCTCAAATTGCACTTGATACCCCTTCCTTCAATCTGTCTACAATGGACGTGCCAATTTTGTTGATGTCATTGGTCTTGACGACGCCACTGTCCAAGATATCAAACCCAAAGGTGATAGTGGTCGAAGTTACGGCGGGGGACAAGGATGTGGTGGAGGTGGATATGACGGTGGTGGCGGCTACAATGGTGGCGGTGGCTATGATGGTGGTGGTGGTTGTTCCAACGGGAGTGGATACGTCCGGAGACAGTGTTGATGGACAAAAACGACTATGATGAGGAAGAGATGGTGCTGCCATGAGAAAGAGAGGAGGAGCAGGAGGTTGGGATGGTGGTAAGTGAAGAGAGATTGTTGAAGAAGATGAGAGTTTGTAAAATCCAAGATGTGATTTTGAGAAAAAGATGAAGATATTTTATACATAAGTTTTTATTAAAAGTCATGTGACTAACATGTGCCTATTTTCTATTAAATTTAGGGATGTTCACGAGTTGGTTCGGATCGGTTTTGACCAAATTTAGGACCCAACCCAATCAAATTTGATTAGTTCGGTTCGATTTTCAGAAGAAAAAAATTGAAACCCAACCCAACCCAACTCAACCCGTTCATGAACGGTTCGGTTTGGATCGGATAACCGGATTATCCATTTAATTTTTTTTAAAACTACTATTTTATATCACGATTCTTTCAAATATCTCACACAATTAACACAATGTTATCAAATGTATGAAAGTAGTAAAATTGATTCATTTAATACCATCAACATAATATTCTAAAATAGACTTATAATCTAAATTAAAACAAAAGATTTTTGAACAAGGTTTACTATAATAATCTAAATCACAACTATTTCTTACAAACCAAGCTTTGTTATAATCAATTTTGTTACAACCAGATTTGCTGAAATAAACAAATAAACAAAATATGATTCATTAATATTATAAACATGGTAAACAAAATATGAAAAAAAAAAAGGTGAAACAAATAACAATATACCTAAAAGTAATTCATTAAGAAGTTCCAGCACTTGTAGTTTCAACACCTGGAGACCCAATATTAGCAGTATTTAAAGTCAAACCAAACAACTCTAAAAATTTAAACAGAACCTCGTTAGCATAAAAATTAATTGATATTTTATACAAATATAAAAATGAAATAAGGGATTACACCTGATTCAATCTTTTCCGCTTTATTTATTTTAACTTGCAAGTCATTAACATTTTTTTTAGTAGATCTAAGCGAATTTTGGGCACAAATGAGAGCTTCAACAGTAATAGGACTCAAGGAACTACAAAATGAATCCAGAATTCTACCCTTTGTACTAAATACAGACTCAGATGATACGGTAGATACAGGAATGACCAATATATCTCTAACCATACAAGAAAGAATATAATATTTGGATACCTTCAATTTTCGCCAATTCAAAATGTCAAACTCAGGGTGATCATTTTCAACATCATCTTCCAAATACCTATCTAACCCATTTTTTTGCACCTCACCCTGTTTTTTCTTGATTTTCATTCTAAATTCATCATCTCAATCATCATCCTTATCGCCTTTGTCGTCATTATGTTGTGAGACCATGTTTAAAACCAATGTACTAGAATTAGCTGAATTGCTACTAGAATGAGAAATGAGATGTTCTAATACATATTGTTGAATCAGTTTGTGAATGAGGTCTTTCAATTTTTTCATCATATCCATGCTCTTGTCAACATCATACATACGATTAAAACAAAATTGAATATACTCACATTTATAACGAGGATCAAGGAAAATAGCAACAAACATAATGTAGTTAATTTCACCACTTTTCCAATATTCGTTAAACTTTAACTGCATATTTGCTATTATCCTTTGTATCACTATGTCATCATTAATCCTCCACTTGTTTAGTGATTTTTGAATACTTATCAGCTTCTTTAAAAAAGTGTTACCGGTAACATGCAATGACCCAGAAAAAAAAAGAGTTGCATCATAGAAAGTCTTCAAAAAGTTAATAAAAACACGAGCACATTGTCAATCAATCTCTTTGGGACATCCTTCCCCTTCACTAGATATGAGATTTAACACATATGAAGCCTCAACATACTCATAGCGATAAAATGCATGTTCATATTTTTCAGCAACATCTAACATCAAATAAGTAGAGTTCCACCTAGTTGGTACATCAAGTATTAACATCAAATAATGCATACATAATATCAAAATATGTTTCTATTTATACTAATTTAAAGATATGATTTTAACCAATTTTTGAATACAATCCTAAATATATTCTATCATATTATCCAATGCAATCTTAAAGATATTTTATTATATTATGCAATATAATCTTAAAAATATTCTATCCTATTTTTTAATGCAATATTAAAAAATATTTTATCCTATTTTTGAATGCAATCTTAATTTTTTTTAATGTAATCTTAAAGCAAATATATTGGTAAGGTCAATCTTATAATCTCCTTACATAAAATCTAATAATATATATATATATATAAATAATCAAATTTATATTATTATTACGGGTTCACGGATCGGGTCATCGGGTCAACGGATCTGTAAATCTAAACCTGTGACTCAACCCATACATGAATAATTTTGATCGGTTCGATTTGATTTTAACCCAAATATATAAATGACCCAACCCAAACTGTTCAGATCGGTTCGGATCAGTTCGGGTTCACGAATGACCCGTACCTGTAAATACCCCTAGTTAAATTATTAAACAGTGTTTAGGAGGGAGAGAGTATGATGTAATGTGAGCTAAATAATTAAGAAGTTTTTTGTAAGATGCAAAAAAAGAAAAATATTAAATGTAATTTGAAAAAAATACAAAGGGATGCGAATATAATTTACTCATTTATTTATTAAAATCAATAAACTCATTTCTTTTTAATTTTAGTGGGCTTAACCCACTGTAATTACGTACAATAAGGATTACTTTGGGGTGAATCCCATTGTAATGGATAATGAAGGTTACACTAAGAAAGCTAAAACCTAAAACCATCACTCTCTCACCCCTTCACAGTCTCACTCAGTCTAAACTCTTCTCTGCCACATCCTAAACCCTTTGATTCTCTCCGAGCTCCCTTTTTCCTCCACCTTCTTTGTCATGCTTCGCCGTTGCCGTCGTGGCTCCCACCATTCATGTTGATAGTCTCTATCGAGCTCGACGTGAATCCCACGGTGCTCACACGGAGAAGCCCACTTTAAATTTGATGACTCTTTTAGATCCATTTTCTTTTACTATATTCTTATTGCTTCTTGTTTCATGTAATTTTAATTTATAGACCTTATGTTGGAGAGACTATACTGTTAAGCGTTAAATTTGATAGCTCTTTTAGATCCATTTCCTTTTAAAATATTTTTTTGCTCTTAGTTTCCTGCAGTTAATGTCAAAATCATTCCAAACTCATTTACACAAATATAGTTTGGTGCCTTTGTATATTAGCATGTAGTCTTGCTATTGTGTTTGTAAGATAAATTACTTGAGTTTCGAATATTGACACTTCCATGTAAAATAACAACTCCTATTCATAGATCTGTATGATGATATATTTCTATTTTTTGGTGAATCAATAAGATGAGCATATACCACTATTGACCTCTTTGTACTAACTTATAACACTAAGGTCCACTGTAAGCTCATCGATTTACAATGGATTATCGCTATTAAAGTGGAGTTTTAGCAAACATTATTGTAGTATAATTTCTTTTGTGAAAAAACACTTTGTTTTTCCCTTGTCTGATGACCCGGCAGTTGGTTAATTAATAATGGCTATCTCTACGTTTCTAATTTTGATACGGTATACGTAGTAATTAATCAAACTCTTATTGGTCAAAATAAAGCCATTAAATATTTGCACTTTAACTAAAATTCACTAGTTTATTAAAGTGCAGACCCATCCAATGTTCAAACTTTTAATAAATGTTTTAGACTAATCAAACCAGTTGTTTAATTTCTCAATGGGTCCTCCCCCAGGCTTCTTATAAGACTGAATCTTATACGACTAGCTCAACCTTCCCTTCCACATACTCGAGCTGAATCTGTATGATTGATTAAGTCATAAAGGTTTCATTTCTATTGAAGCAGGAACGAAGTGAATTAATAATGTTCAAGCATCTATCTAATGCCACCCGGTCTTCCTATCTTTTTTAAGATTTCTCAAATACTTTGAGCTTATAAAGCATGTAAAAGTTTTGGTAAGGAGACGATGCTTGTATATAAACAATGAGAAAAAAATGAAAAATTTAATTTTCTTATTGCTCATGATGAGACTTACTTTTCACATGGTTTTTATTATATTTATGGGTTATTTCATTAAAATATTAGTTGACTTTCATAATTTTAATTTTAATATAAGTAAATTTAATAGAACAAGTTTTACTTGAACTATTAAAAAAATAAAACTTGTGTTCCATTATCGAAAATAATCATAATTTCCGTAAAGCGGCATTAATACAAATTTAACCAAATTGAATTTTAGTAAAGAAAAAAATAAAGACAGTAAATATATATTAGCCTCTTATCGAGCATATCAACCAAATACTTTTCAATTATGCAAATTGCTTATGTTAATTATGTGAATATCCAAACATACTCGATTTTAAAAGTTGTGGGTGATATAAATGGTGAGGCAAGAATGATAAAGTCGATTTTATGGTAACTTCATAGACTCACTTTTTTTTTTTGTTGTTGTTGTAATTTTCATCACGTTTATAATTTTTGTGTGCAAATATTAATTTTCATGTAGGTAAGTGAATTTAATTAAACAAGTTTTACAACTTCAATCAATAAAAATGGATCTAAAATTGTGGCTCAAAATAAAATAAAAAATTGATACTGTGTTGAAATTAAAAATAATTAACCTTAACTCATATTCAAGAGTTAAAGGACCAAAATAAATTTTAGTAAAATAAATAATAAAAGATCATAAATATAATTTGTTAGAAGGTTATATGTAAGCTTACAGCATCTTTGCAACGGATATATGCACTTAATCTAACTACAGTTTGACCGGAGAAAGTGCAAAACAAATACAAGCATTACCAAACACTCAAACCATATGTAAGAAAAGTAAAATATATTAGCATACTGCATAATTTTCATTTATATGCGTCACGAGTCTAACTTTAATTAGTTAATGTCTTTAAATTATTCCTTAAATAAATTTTGCAAGAAACATTTGATTTTTACTTAGAATATTTAGTTCATATGGCGGGTATCCGAGAATGATAAAGATTTATAAATACTCTAATGTTATTTTACATGTTAAGAGAAAAAGAGAGAACAGAGAAGAAAGTAAGTATTATATATACATGATATGATTTGATAAAAATAAAGAGAGAGAAAGTATTGATGATATATGAGTATATGATATATCATTAATCATCCGTGAAATGGACTAATCAAACTTATCACGTGGGACAGTACTGTCTTCAAGCATTGACTAAGTTTGGATGAACTTCGCAAATTTGTTTTAGTCAAATTTGTAAAACTATCAAATCAAATTTGTTAAACATAAAGACAAGGGCGAACCGACAAGTTATCTTTCAACGAAGCTTACAAATGAGAAATGATAATGAAAGCATCTAATGCGTTGAAATTTTGATTTACGATTCACGCATATAGAGAAGTGGCAGCAAACTTCTCTCTACAAGTTCGCTTAAAGCAAACAATAAAAAATAACAAATAAAAACTCCAAAAAGTAAACCATATAGTGGCATGCATCATGCATGGCTTGTGCACACTGGCGAGGCTAGATAGCCACTTGGTCAACTATGGCACCAACAACACGCTGTAGCCAGCTTTGGCCTTTAGCACCTTAATTTGACTCTGACAAATTCCCACTAGCTCAACCAAATGTCCTATAAATTGATCACCATTGAAGCCTCTTTTTTCACCATCTTCAATTCATACATTCATCCGATTCATATTCTTAATTTCTTGTTATACGAATTAATTCTTTATAGTTTGTCTTGAGTTCTAAGTTAAATCTACATTCAATATCATGGCGTATAGAACTTCAAGTATGACAAGTTTGTTAGTCACATTGGTGTTGTTAGGCACAATATTATGTGATGCAGAGTTGTCTTCTACGTTTTATGACAGTGCATGCCCCAATGCACTCAGCACCATAAGAACTGTGATTCGCAGTGCAGTATCTGCGGAGCGCCGCATGGCTGCGTCTCTCATTCGCCTTCATTTTCATGATTGCTTTGTTCAGGTACATATGTGTTGATTTATTAATTGCATGCATGCATGTGCTTAATTAACTTATTAATCCTAATTTGAACCATATATATACGCAATATATTGCAGGGTTGCGACGCATCAATTTTGCTTGATGATAGCTCCTCTATTGAGAGCGAAAAGAGTGCACTTCAGAATGCAAACTCGATAAGGGGATATAACATCATCGATCAAGCAAAATCTGAGGTGGAGAAAGTATGCCCCGGAGTTATGTCATGTGCTGACATTGTAGCAGTAGCAGCACGTGATGCATCATTTGCTGTATGTCACTGTAACAATTAAACTAGCTAGCTATATATACGTTAATTAATTTCATGATGGTTTTAATTAACTTAATAATTAACATGCATTTTTTAAAATTATTGATTAGGTGGGTGGTCCATCATGGACTGTGAAGCTTGGACGAAGAGATTCAACCACTGCAAGCAAAAGTTCGGCTACTAGTGACCTTCCACGATTCACAGACGATCTTGACACTCTTATCTCTAGATTCAATAATAAGGGTCTCACTGCCAGAGACATGGTTACTCTATCCGGTAACTACTTAATCATCATCAAGCTTCACAATTTTATGTTTATAAATTTTGACTGAGACAATTATTAAACAAATATATATATTATATATGAAAACATGCAGGTGCCCACACAATCGGACAGGCTCAATGCTTCACATTTCGTGGAAGAATATACAACAATGCAAGTGATATTGATGCAGGATTTGCTAGCACTCGTCAACGTGGTTGTCCATCCGTTAGTAATGATGATAATGATAAGAAATTGTCAGCACTAGACTTGGTCACACCCAATTCTTTCGACAACAACTACTTCAAGAATTTGATTCAGAAGAAGGGTCTTCTTCACTCAGATCAAGTTCTCTTTAGTGGAGGATCTACAGATTCTATTGTCTCCGAATACAGCAATAGCCCTACAACCTTTAAGTCCGACTTCGCAGCTGCTATGATCAAAATGGGAGATATTCAACCATTAACTGCTTCAGCTGGAATCATTAGAAAGATTTGCAGTTCTATCAACTAACTCAAATTCCTACTCTTGCATTTCCCACTATTCTTTATACGCCATTTATTCATTCAATTGTATATCTTCTTTCTATTTCATATTCATCGGAATTGTAACAAAAAAACAAATCATTCTAACCAAAAATAAATTTTTCATCAACCAATTCTATCTTTAATTTGTTTTGTTTCCAAATATGGCACTTTTTTATTGCCCTAGATTTTTTCTTTCGATCCGTATGTTCGTATAATAATTAACAAGAACAATGTGAATTTTTTTATGAAGAATTTTTTTAGGTAAATGAGATGACACACTATGATCTAAGGCAGAAAAACCTCCGAATTTAAGATATTTATAAATACACTTATATTCACCTAATCCTAAAAAGACTACTAGAGTTTAATCTTACAATCTATTAGATGTGACAGTGTTTAACTTCACATGACCAGCTTCTTGAGATTGAATATTTTGGTTTTTTTTTTTCTTTGTATTCAACGAATTTTTGTATTAATATATTCCTAAAAAAGTGAAAGTATTAAAGTTTAAATGTTGATTCTTTTCTTAACAAAATAATTATTGCTAACTCTTTATTTATTTTGTGATATAAAATTAATAGAGTGAAATATAAATTAACAAACCATGTATCTTAAGACAGAATGTAAAAAAATTATAAGTTTGATAAATGATTAAAACCGTTATTATCTTTATATTCATGATCTCTTTTTAGTCTTTTTTTTTCATCTCTCCTTCCTCCTTTTTCCTTTTTTTTAATCTTATTATTTTTTTTCAACCCCATCGTATCTATCATTGAAATTATCTACCACCAACTCCAATTAACTTGGATTGAAGGTGTTCTTGAGATGTTGTTTATATATTGCAATATTAAACAAAAATAACATAATATTCATAACTTTATAATATTAAAAATTAGATTTCACTTCTAAATATCATAGTTAATAACACCATTTTTTTGTTAATATTAATAATAAATTAATGAAAACAATGATGAAATAATAATACTCCTTGTAGTGGCACGAGATTTTGAAAGGTCATTTCCACACAAGCGTATCATGTCAAGCATTTTCAAAGGCACCAGTTTTGGAATTTCACCGTTTTGTTGAATCATCATTCAAGTATCAACAACAAACATGATGCTTATCCACCACAGAAAACAACAATTGACACTCAAACAACAAACAGAACTACCTCTGTAAAACGATGACCACTCGAACCACCAACCATTGTGAAACTACCTACCTTCAAATACTGTGACACAAGTTACCAGCCAATACGCAAAAACATGAAGAAAACAAAGTAAATTTCTCTCTTATACACCAAGAAACGACACATCAGCTCTCAGGCGCTATCGGGCATTCTCATCTGTGCCACTTCAGATGGTGGTCTCAGTGTGCAAACCATTTCTCTTGTTTTGCCAAAGTATACCTGTAACATGCATTAACATGCCTTACAGTTTGGAATGTCATAGACACAAACGAACTGAATATCAAATTTGATAAATACCCAAACCCTTCCCCACCAAAGAACAAAAAGTAAAGAAGCTGATCTCAAATACAAGTACGCAGTTGAATCCTGTATAGTCAAGAAGTACCTGATCTAGTGAGTTCCTCAGCTTACTCTCCATTTCTTCAATCATCCTTCCCATGTTACAAAGATGACCATCAGCAACTGATAGCTTCATACTCATCTAAAATATAAGGAAGAACTAATTTAGGATTAAGATAAAACTAAAAAAAAGCTGCCTCAAGCTAAAAAGCATATAGATATATGGACCTTATCAAACAAGAGCCTTGTCATTAATTAAATGTTCAATGAATGTGCATTGTTCATTATGTGGCTTCTCAAGACAGAAAAAACTTAGCATGCAAGCGTTAACTAAATGATGTAATTGCCAACAAGAGCTAATTCTGTCAGAACTTGCCTGACGTCTAATTGATCCAGATAAACTGAAAGTTCCTGATGACTCATTATTTGTAGACAGAGTCAGCATAACTGTACTGGTTAACCGATAATTGGTGTTTTCTTCTTCCTCTGGTCCCACCTAAATTAACAAAAAAAAAAAGAGAGGACTAAGATTTAATGAAATAAACTTGCAAGAAAAGAATCAGAAAAATTAGAACTAAATAGAGATGTTTTAGTTTCCCAATCTATTAAAAGTCACTATTATACATCTGCATTTATCATGTTTAGTCTTAAATGGAATGATACTTTACCTCTATAACATGTATAGCATCCCATGCACCTTCCTCTAAATATCCCCGTCGACCCTGCCCTGTCTTTGAGCCATCTTTAATCATGGAATTGCAAAAATTATCACATCAGAAAATAGATCAAAAGGATGAGTAGTATTAGAGTTTACTCAAATAACAGCCCCACCTTTCTTTATTAAAAAGCAGGCTACGAAACCTTCATTATCATCTTCCCACATGTAAACTGATGAAATGCCACCTTCATAATACCTATGACATTATCCATTAATGGTGCATATTGTTTTAAAACAAAATAGCTCAATAATTGTATTCAGATAGACAGCAAGAAGAACAACACAAACATGATCATGATCTTCAATTCATTTTCTTTGGAAAGAAGAAGCGGAAATTAGGTAATAAATAATAATTAATTAGGGAGAAAGGTTTCTTAATATAAGACATCTAAAAAAACACATAAGCTCTAAAGATGAGGTAAGTAAAGGACCTCACTGGTCACGATATATTGCAAATATGTCATTTGCTTCGATTTCAAGCTTCCGCAACTCTGAAGAAGGGAGGGACCCATCTTCTAATGGTGGATGATATTTATTTGACCAAGGTGATCTGCAGAGATCAGATATACAACAACAATAAGTTTAAACCGTCCCTGAATAGTAAACACATTAAAAAGGGGAAATTGTGGGGAACACTCCCGAGAAATAAATTACAGATCTGTCTAGGAACTGAACTACCCAGCAACAAAAATTAAATATTTGTAATGCTACACAACCAACTTGCTATATCTTTACCTCTACACAAATCCCCTTTAAAAGAAAATGCCAATGTTTTAAATTTTAAATGCTATACCAAAGACGGTTTGAGGTTTTATTAGATGTCACATTCCTTCGGTACATGCTACTCAAAGATGATTCCAATTAAAAAATAAATAAAAAAATAACTAACTAGACTTCATAACAATTGAAAAAATTAACTAAATACACTTGATAAAAGTGAAACATGCATAACAAAAAAGAGTTTTTAGAAAAAAGCAGAGAAATAGGGAATTAGGGATGATTATGGAAAGATGAAATGAACCTGTAAGAGTCGGCATCTCTGTTGTATTCACACAAAATGAACTCCTTGCCGCATTCGACATCGCACAGAACCTGAAAGTTGGAAAAGCAAATCGTGAGACAACATTCATTAGAAAATTGAGGAAAGATTTAGGGCAAAAGAAAAGGGAGACCTGGAGGGGCTGATCGACTTGAGAGAGGAGATCGGAGGAGTGGTGAGGCATAAGGCTCAGAAGCGCAGACAGAGCTGTTTCTGTGTGTTTCGGCGGAATCCTCCGCATCAGTCCCATCGCAGCTTCCATTTTCTCTTTCTCTTTCACAACACAAACACATTCATACACAGACGTCGACGCGACTCAGCACAACAATTTCTGTCTACACGTTTTAAGTTTGTTTCGCTTCTTCTTTTTTTATCCGAATTTCCCTCCGCACACCCCTTCCTTATAGCCAAAAGAATATAATAGTATTTTAATTTTAATTTTCTCTCTAAATATGATTCATACAATATTTATTTTCTTTTAACTTTTGTATTTCATTTTATTTAATAAAAATATAATTTTTATATTTATTTAAAGTTATAACACATTAATATAATTTAAATATCTATTTTATTATAATTATAACTTGTAATAAATAAATAACTTTGAACATATAAATTATATTTTAAATTTAGTATGAACAATTTAGATTGTGATATAATATTTTTTAATTATTTATAATTTCTTTTTGAAAAATCTATTGAAATTAAATTTAATATGAAAGAAAATAATTTGAAAGTGATAAATGATTAATCTCAAATAGATGAAAATAGAAGTTAGATAATTTGAAAAGGATTAATAAGTTGTTTGTTTTAATGGTATTGATTTTTATCTTTTTAAGTAAGACATCAGTTTGAGATGAAAAAATGTGATTAAGAGGAGAAAATCACATTAAAAATTGTCAAGTTTTTTTAACGAAAATTAATCATAAAAAAGTTGATGAATATTATGTAATAATAACATGATTAAAAAAAATTGTTTAATAAGAAAGAAATAAAATAAAAAGTATAGCCAAATATTAGCTTGTTTGATTTAAGAGAAATAAATAAAAAATATAGTGAAAACAATATTATAAAGTTGTGATATCAATGAAATGACAAAAAAGTCCTTTAAGTTTTAATTTATAGTATAACAATATATTATAGGAATTAGATATTATTTATATAAATGATGATTAATCTAATCCAGAATTTGAAACTTTTGGGTGGAGATGGGTTCCACTCACCAATCATTTTTTATAGTAAAGGATTTTTTACTTTAAAATTAAATGAATAGTAGGCGACTGCGACCATGCCTACCTATATGATAACAAGCACATGGCCATGATTAACCCGCCAGCACCTAGAAAGAGGAACGCAAAAGGCTTTAGTTGTTGTTTGGGTGGTTCAACTTTTTGCCACATGCTCATTGCCAGATTAGGAGTTAGCTTGAAGGCACCTGAGATTAGAGACATAAACAAGCAAAGTGTTGGGATCTAGCTTTTATCTGTTTTACCAAAGTCATCCCACCAAGTTTGAATTCCAGATAGATTGAAATGATATATGTAAATTTGTCTATCATATAATATTTGATTATTATGAACAATAAACTGTAAAAAAAAAAAAAAACTCTTGATATATAA
>PYAF01005867.1:3420279-3478387 GCA_007407185.1 Glycine tomentella
TTAGCTTGAAGGCACCTGAGATTAGAGACATAAACAAGCAAAGTGTTGGGATCTAGCTTTTATCTGTTTTACCAAAGTCATCCCACCAAGTTTGAATTCCAGATAGATTGAAATGATATATGTAAATTTGTCTATCATATAATATTTGATTATTATGAACAATAAACTGTAAAAAAAAAAAAAAACTCTTGATATATAATGAAAGGCAGCACTACATAAGTTAGAACCATCCCATTTCCTTATAGTAAAAGATAAAATGCAACTTAGAATAGTAGAGTCTAAGCTTCTAAAGTAATTTACATCGGTTCCTAAAATAAAGTAATTTGCATTGATAATTATGTTGTTGTTGGAATCATTTTTTTGTTGTTGTTGGAATCTTTAAAAGAGGAAATATTTGAATTTATTTAATTTGACTTAACGAACAACTTAGGTGAACTCGTTAAGAAAAAAAATGAAATTTCAATTAATTTAGAAATCATATTCTATGTTTAAAACTCATTTAATATTCAATAAAAAGTAAAGCTCATTATTCAATAAAAAAGAGAAAGCTCATTAAATATAAAATTAATTTGATTTCATCTTGTTAGATGATCTATTTAGTAATCCAATAATAATTTGTTATGGTAAAAGTGTACTATAATCAACAATCAACTATTAACATAAGTGATAATAATTTATATCTTTTAATTAAATGGTTTAGAATTCGAATCTTAATTAGTCTTTAAATATAAAATAAATTATATTAAAAGAAAATTATCAATATCATCATCAGAAAAAAAAAGAAGTAAAAGTGAATTATAACTCCAAATAAAATTCTGGATTTACCGCTATGAAAGAAGACATTCGCCTAACCACTACCCCCAAATTGTATCTGTGAAGAAGCCCGGTTAAAGCGGGAAAAAAGTATATTTAAAATGCATTTGAAAAAATCTATCAACATCAACATCAACAACACCTTTAACCCAAGTTAATTGGGGTCGATGGTAGATGGATTCAATAATAGATACGAGGAAGTTTAAAAAAAAAAACAAGAGGGGAAGAAAAAGGGGAGAAAAACAAAAAAAAAAGAAAATAAGATAAAAAAAAAAAGCTAGGGTGAAAGAAAGAGGGAAAAAATGAAGAAGAAAAGACATAAAAAGAGATTGTATGAAACATATAGATAATAATGAGTCTAAACCTCCATCAAGTTTATAGCTTTTATCCATTCCGTCCTAAGACACACATTCCGTCAATCTATACTTGTTTAATTATCTTTTTCCAAGTAAGTTTCAATCTACATCTACCTCTTTTTTAATACCTCTCTTGGCTTTTGTTTCAGTTCAAGGAATTTTGTGTATATTTTTTTCCGTATTAATATATTTAATAAACAGGTGAAAGTATTAATGATAATATACTTATTGGATTTTCAAAAAGAATATATTACCTTTAAAAAAAATATATTAGTCTTCTACAGTTTTTACGTAAAAATAAGGCATGTTTGTGTCTCTGACATTTTAAACTATAAGGCATTTGTTTTTACAAAATTATAAGGCATGTTAATGCATGCTAGAACGAGGATGGTATAAATATTGTTTATTTTTGTATAATTAAAATTTAATATTAAAAAACATTTTCTTCATGTAACTACCGAGGCAACTATTTTGTTCAGTTTAAATAGAGTATGAATATCTTTTAAACTCTAAAAACGAAAAATCGATATTCCTATAACTTATAATTTGCAAATTCAACATTGTCTTCATGTGACCACCGATACAATTATTTTCTTTATCAATCATTGGCCAATCAATAAATACAAAAAATGTAATATTAATTTATACATTAATTTTTAGTGTCAATCAGTAATAGTTTTGTTTCCTTAAATTTAATCATTCACTAAATTAATATTAATAAATGTAATATTAATTTATACAGTAATTTGTGTCAATCATCAACCAATCAATAATTTTGTTTTCTTAAATTTAATGTAATTCATTATATTAGTGAAAATGTGATTAAGCTTATATATTTAGCTGAAAATATAAAAACATCAATTAATTAATTAAAATGCAATTCATTAAATTACTAAATAGTTCCTAAAATGGGCGAGAAAAAAATTGCAATGCTATCCCAGATAAAAAAAAGTGTCGCTCTTGCATTGTATTGGACCACCCAACTAGTTTCATTTCTAAATCCGTTAATTTTATTACAATCCTTTTCTGTCTCTATTTAATTTTCTAACATGTAATTTTAAGGCAATTAAGTCCCCTAATTGATCGATTTCATAACAATATTTCGATCAACTACGTAACAAACATAGCGTCCAAATTCGATCAACTTCACAGAATCATAAAGGAGAGTCCGATTTGTTACAGAATTAACAAATTTGAAGACTACTTTACATACCCAAGAACTTTCAACACAAGTTAGTCATTTTCAAAGACAAAATTATATATGAACACCTTTTTTTTAACCATTCAAAAGTAAATGAATTATAATGATATCTTCGACAACCCAATGGTTCTGGATTACAATAAAAATTCATAATAAATTATACAAGTGAATATCTGCGTAAAAGCCCGGTACGGTACTCTTTTAGCAACTTACACCTTCAAAAATGTGTTTTAAGTACATCATAATAAATAATGAAAAAACTCCTCAATCACATCATCATAGTTATGCCACACAAGGTGGGTTGGCAAACCTAAAGTAACACGATGAACTGAAAAAGCCAGTAATCTCCAATGAACTTGAGAAATGCCTACAGTAGTAAAGCCTCTGGTCTGGTCCCAAGGAAAAATGATGCCATCAGGTGCCTACAGTGTGACTATTCCTTTGCTAGCCTTGCCTCGAACCCCCCTTCAGGCCGCTTTACAAGATTGAAAGGCATGTATGTCCCGAGAAGTTTGTCCCATATGGAAAAGAATGGCTGAGAATAGTTATACTTCAGCCCTTGCAGTTGATGATGAATGTCATGGTAAGCTGTGTTATTCTGGAAAAAGATATGGAAAATGTTGCCAGGCAACCACAGTCCACAGTGATCATCAACCGTTTTCACAACGGCGAAGCAGAAGAATACAACAGCTGTTCTTGCAGTCATCCCTGATACAAGATATGAGATGGCACCACCTACAGTGTCAAGTAGAAGACCCTCGATGGGGTGATTGTAAAGGGCTCCTATTGCATAAGGAACAACAAGTCTGTGATGTTGGGAGTGGATATGGCGATATAAGAACTTGTTCTGATGCATGTACCGATGCACAAAGTACTGCCATGTATCCATCACAAACATTGCAATGGCGATTTGCAAAATTTGCTTGGGGATAGAAGGCTGCACTATAACACCAGATGCATTAGCCGTTGTGGTCAACTGCAAAGTTATAGCAAACGTATCAGACTCAGTCACTTGACAACAGCTAAAGATTTACTCTACAGAAAATTATTTGATTTCTAACATAGCAACTGTAATTTCCCTCTCTCCCTGCATTTATTATGATAGGATAACTATAATTTTTATGAGGCGTCCAGAAACTTCAAAGAGTTCATGTAAATATTCAACGTATATAACTCATCATTTAAGAAGCAATAGCCAGGTCTTTTAATATAATGGCTTCTATACTACAATTTCTTAACTTGTACCTCTTAAGTATATAGACGCCAGGCATATAACTGGTTTACATGTAACTTCATCGGGTTGCCAAACCAAACAGGAAACCCTAGATTAATAAATAACCAATATCAAAATGAAATACGATCTGCTCAACTGACACTAAATATATATCTACAACAACAACCAAACCCTAAAACCTACTAGGTAATGAAACTTAAATATAGATCCACAAAAGACAAATTAATATATTTTGAACAAAACAAAAGCTCAGGAGTCTGAATTATAGCTAGAGCAAATCTCAGGGTCCATTTAAAATGATATACAGATTAACCTTATTAACTTGCATGAAATGGCTCTAAAAAAAAGATACTTCTACAGTTAACATGACAAAGTAAAAGGAAAGTTATGGGCCAACAGATTGTGTGCATTTGTTAGTTTAGAAAAGAAAGAAAAAAAGACTCTTTTCCCCATAAAACTCAAGCATGACCACAGAATCCTGCATCTCAGCAAATAAATCATCCGCCGACACAACAAATTATGCCTAGCTTATTACCAAATATCTGAGTGCCAAGTTCAACAAGCCAAAAATGCCCATATTTTATGGTAGTGTGCTGATTTTGTGAATGTAATTTTAAAGAGGTAACAAGAGAAAAAGGTGAGTGTCAGAAATGAAAATGTTAAGATGGATGGGCCACACAAGAAAAGATTAAGATACAAAATGATTGTATATGAGGAGAGATCGATTTAGCACCAATTACACAAAAGGCCCCAAGAAGCACGGTGAAAAGAACAGATTGCATGGTTTTTAGTCCTATGAAGAGGAGGGAAAGACCGGAAGACCACGAAGGACAATGGAAGAAGTTGTCAAGGAAGATCCCATGGTAAATAACATCTTTGAAGCTTTGGTCTTTAACAAAGTTGAATGGTATCGTGCAACCATGTAGCCAACTTCACCTAGTAGGATAAGGCTTTGATGGTGGTGGTGGTGGTGGTGTTCTTATATTGCCTCCAGATGTGATTTCTCTTTCTTACAATATTTTTCTTCTTTTGTCAGGGGGTAGAAAAATGGAATATAAATTCAAGCAAATTTTAGACTTGAGTGAACTTAAATGCCCATGAATGGATCCTTCCATCAATGAAAAGGCAAAAAGCAGAGTATCAGATGAAAGCCAAACCTAGTTCACAATAAAATATTCAACTAACAACTATAATGTAGATTACTTCTTCCAAACAATCAACTATTAAATTGCATGACAACATTGAAAAAAAAAAACTATTCACACCAATTAACACCTTGATATAGGATTTAAGTGGGCGAGAGAAAGAAACAGAAAGACAGAGAAAGAAAGAGGGGAAGAGGGAGGAAGAACAAAACAGAAAGGATAGAGAGAGATAAGGGAAACAGGGAGATCAAGGGGCTGAGCACTGCACTTCTGTTATTGTTTCGGTGTGCCTAATATACAACAGCCCTACTTTATTTATAGGCAGCTACCCAACAGCAATGAAATCCTATCTAACAATAGCGGACTGACTAACTAACTAACATTCTTCTTATTTATATTTACATTTACATATCACAATTCACTGTTGATGTGCCACCTCACATGTCTAAATGCCAGCTCATATGCAACATCAAACCATTCACATATAAAGCAATTGGATAGATCACCCATGAATATGCCACACCATGCAATTTGGTGGATCACGTATTATGTATAGAAACACATTGTGCCACACTGCCCATGCTGAAAACATATTACCCAGTAAAGAGATCACATTTGAAGCTGTGCGAATTTATGCAAAAGGCCGACGTTTCCTACTGTTAGCAAAAGACTATTGTTTTGTGATGGACAAATTAAACCCATTACATGGTGGGAAATGGTTACAGCTGAATTATGACTGTGTTTAATGAATTCACTGAGTTTTCATGCTCAAAAGATTGTGACTGTGAGGGCATGAGAAAGCAACAAAGACAGTAATCCTAAATTAAAATGGTAAAGAAACAACTACAACATTGAAGTCACTGATCTCTCTCTATCTATTTCTGAGTGTGTGTATTTCAGTCTGCTTTTTTTATCTGATTTCCATTTGGTATGCTTGAAAATATATGTTGTCAATATCACTCTGCACTAATAGAAGATTTACTTGGGCTCTTTTATTCTTCTGGCTCGGTTTCTTAATACTCTTGCTTTGGTCTCGTTTTGGGTATTAAAGTTGTTTAATCAATTAAATGTGTCAATTGCGCCAAAGATATTTAAGTAACACCTTTTTTATTTAATGCAGAAATTTTAGCTTACAATGACACAAAGTGGCCCTTATCCTATGCTAAAAATCTTAAGATAGAAAGGGAGGATAAGAAAAACATAAAGAGTCATTTATCCTAAAAACAAAAAAGATGAAAGTAACACAAAAGCAACAACCAGAAATAGGGATATTCAAACGAAATAGTAACTACAAAATGGAACAACAGTTTCATTTTCAAAATGCCATTAACAGATGGCAGCAGCAAGCAACACAGCACAAACTTGAAGAGTAGTTTTATCAACTAAAAAACTATATTAACTACAAAATTTGGACAAATGCTATTTGTAGAAATTAACTGAGATGTTGAAGAACTGACCAAGAAGAGTGCTACAATTGCCTGAACAAGCTGCTGAAGTAAAACACCCTTCACAACTGTTGAAAAGGGTACCAAATTCTTCTTTTCCTCGTCTCTCCTCGTATGCAACCGATACCTATCTAAAGGTGGGAGCAAGTGATAAAATCCAGCATATACCCAATAAAGCACAATAGGTGCAAACGTGCCCATCAATTCATCGCTCACATATCCTTCCCAGAAAACCATTGTATAAGTTCAAATGTGGAAACAAGTCGATCAATTTCAAGCAAAAACAATCCAACCCAGAAACAAACTCAGTAAGTCAAAGCTGCATCACAGCTCAAGATCTTAACTTGGACAACTTCCTTCATTCCCTGGAAAGGAAAATCAAAATTGTTCACTTGCCAAGAAGAAACAAAAAACAACTTAGAAATAAACACTACAACTTCCACCACATGTTTGTTTGCATGATTCTTAAGCTTTACAAAAACCAAAACAAACAAAAAACAGTAAGAGACACAGATTTTTGCATTAAACCACATTGAACCAAAACCTGAAAATGTGAAAGATTTTGAGACTTCCCCAGGAACTATCAAAGCATGCAACTTTCAAACAATGCAGAAGAAACCCATTAAAGAATCTGGCACAATGGCTTACCTGGATGATTAAAAAGGTTTTTCACCCACGGTTTGAGTGCATTGCTCGATCAGATCTAGGGAATAATCCGAATGGATAAACACTGGTGACAGTTGTGAGATTCCAAAGATCTTCCAAAGTTTGAATTTTTATTTCAAACTTGAATTAATTTGTATTGTTTTTGTGCCCTTTATCTTCTCTCCCTTCTCCCCTCAGAGAGAAAATAAATGTGTTAGGGAGACAAGAAAATGATTGAGGCATTTTCTTTTTCCCCCCTCCATGACCTAATTGTGATGTTCGGAAACGAGAGAAATAGTTATGGATACACGTGTTGCAAACTCGTGATCTTGATCAGACTCTCCTTCAATCGCCAACGTTCGAAAAAAGTTTTTCTTTTTTACTTTTGTCCATATTTCTTTTTTATTTGTCGTTTTTTATAACTGGAAAAAATAACAACGCATTTTTAATATTTTAAAAAAGCGCAAAGAGAGAATAAAGTTTTCCATACTCTAGTGACTGTACTCTTGTCGGAACTAGCAGTCTAGGTAAAAAAAAAAAAAAAAAAAAAAAAACAACAGTTTGAGGATAAATCACATAACTGCTAATGATATAATGTATTAACATGTTGATGACTTGTTCATGGAGAGGCGTTCAGAAAAATTAAACTAATAAAAACTTATCTGAATGGCTTTTCAAAAAAAAAAAAAAACAAATTATTTTGAAGAAAAATTTAAACCGAATCACTTTATGAAAATAATTCAATAACTAAATTATCTTTAATAAGATGTTGAGTTTAGTTTGATTCTGTATACACTTTATCTATACATAACTAAATTTAACTGAATCATAAAAAACCAAATTGTTTAAAAAATGAATCAATCCAATTTAACTAAATTATTTTTATAAGATTGATCAAAATGGATTTGGATTTTGAAAAAACTATAATTTTTGCACAATTTTAGTAGAAACTAGGAAGAAGGGACTAAAAATGTCAAATAACAATATAAGAACTAAAATTATTTAAAAAATTGTTGAAGGACTAAAAGTTAGAAGGGACTAAAAATATCAAATAACAATGGAAAAATTAAGATTATTTAAAAAATTGTTAAAGGACTAAAAGTAGATAGATAAAGATAGAGATTAATAAAAATAACCATTGAGCGATTAAAAGTAAATTTTAGGAAAAAATTATGGATCAAAATATAGTTAAATAAACGAAAGTTATACATATAACTATCGTATGATTCGTATCATCACTTACGATGGCACTTAATGACAAACATAAAAAATATCAATAGAGGAAAATAATAAAATATAGGAACTAAATCTGATTATTTATTTTTTTAGAAACTAAAACGCATAATTCAAAAAACGTCTACAATAATAAATAAATTACCAATTAAAAAAACATTTAGACTTTTACATTACATTTTTTTAATCACGTTAGGATTGAACTAATACTGAGACAAATTTGTGTAATATGCATATGATCTTAGGGGTGTGTACTAGATTGGATTATTAAAAAAAATCCATAAAAAAGTCTTATAGATTCTAAAAGATTATCTAAAATGTTATCATTTATAATATTTTTTTTAAAAATATTTTATGATTAGAATTTTGTAATCTATACTTTAATGAATTTATATCATAAGAATTTAAAAGTTTTAAAATTAATTTATAAATTTATAAGAGGTTAAAATATATTTTTCATCCTTATAAATTTTAAAAATTTGATTTTGTCCTTTTTATTTTTTATATGTTCTCAGTCATCTCAAAATATTAAATTGTAATTTTGGTTCTTCTATTTTTTCAAATTTATGATTTTGGTTTCCTTAAAATTTTATTGTAATATTTGATCTCCATAGTTTTCAAATTTTACGATTTTAAACCTTTTGTTAATTTCAAGCGTTAATTGTTATAGTTGATTGTCTATTAGATGATATGACACATTTAAAAAAGAGTTTATTAAAACATAAATATGATTATTATCTAATTAAATTAAGTAAAATTAAAAAATGTTATATTTCAATTTCACAATGACTAAAGATAAACTACAAAAAATGTAGGGACCAAAAGTGAACGATTCCAAAACATGTGTTTAATCGGTTAAATGCCCCCATTTTCTAGTGATTATAAACAGCCAAAAATGCCTGAAAAAAAATATTAAGAGATTTTGGGTGAGAAAAAATACCCCTAGAAAATGTTTTCCACTTATACATATTGTTTCTTGTTTCTGTTACCACCCTTTCAACAACTCATTTTTTTTCCAAATCCACACTCAACCCTCATAATCCAACATGTACAAAATAAACAAATTCTATTTCTACAAAGATTCATCATCACGTGGCACCATTTTCACCTATTAAGTTTTGAATTCAAGTCATGTGTATTTAATTATATTAAATATTTTGAAAGAGAGTTTTCTTACCCAATAATAATTCTATCCTACTCAAATAAAATTGCAATAATACTTTGTGATCTAAAAAAATATTATATATATATATATATATATATTATTTTATCCACTTAACAACATACAAACAAATTTATTTTTTAAAACAAAAACTTGTTATATTATTAGCCATATAAAAATCTTAAGATCGTATTTGTACATATAAGACAAGAATGATTTTTCACTAAGTTAAGCATGGAAAGAAGAAAAGAAAGATAATGAGTATTTTTGTCTTTTACATATCTTACACGGGTGACAAAGAGCTGTAGGGTGGTGGTTTAGCGGATAATAATATTTTATGTTTTTGTTCTATGTTGCCCTACATTTTTTTGTGTTGTCTATAATTAAATATTTTTAGGGCTTAATTGATTTTTTATCTCATATTTTATTGTGATTTTTGTCATTCTAATTTTAGTTATTTGCATATATCTTGTTCATATAATTAGTTTACTAAATGAGCTAACTTTGTTCTAAAACAAAAAGTAAGATCCATTTAAATTTTAGTATAATTAATTTTGAAAAATTAACGACAAAAAGTTATTTTTGAAATATTTAACATAAACATAATTCATATTCATTGTTAAAAAAAATTAAAATTAATAAAAATTGTAATTTACAAATAAAAAAATAGTTATTAATTTAAACCAATTCTAACAAATCATGTACTATCTTTTAAAAAATTATATTCACTTATAGAGTCAAGATTTGTTTTATTTTATATTAAATGGATAAATAGTCAACAAAAATAACCATTATGATCAGCACAGGTGTCGAGATAAGCAGAGCATGATTTGGAGTGCTGATACCATATCGAAACCAAAGTTCACACCCAATATCCTAATCCTGTACACCCAATCTGACGTAAAATAGTTAAACCCATTCCACAAGTTTAACCCCAATGCCCTAATCACCGTTCATCACCACATGATTGAGACTTAAACCCCACGCAACCGCATCACGTGAGTGAACTCACACTCTGACTCCTTCACTCAAAGGCACTGAATCCCACCTTGAAGGAAGGTTCGCAACCACTGCTATTAGCTTCCTTCTTTGACCACAACACTATCACAACCCCAACCCAAAACCAAAACCCTCACAAATTTCCCAATTCACGCGTTTCTTTCCTTTCAGCACTCTCTCTCTCTCTATCTCTCTCTCCCTCTCTCTCGCTCTAGGTTTTTCTCTGCCGCGACTCAGTCTTTCGAATCCTCTCTCCCGGAGGTTCGATTCGTACCATGTAGTGGTGGGATTTCGGCTTCGCCATTTCTTGATTCCAAAACTTTTTGTTTCTTTTTTTCCCCTAGTTTGATTTCCCCAGTTAGGGTTTTGTAATTCTACGCGATCGCCGGTTTCGAATACCCGGAGGCTCTAATCGTGTTGGGGGTTTTGGTTTTTGATTAAGAAAGTTTTCGTTTTTGGTGTTGGGTGATCAAGGGTTGTTTGATTTTTTCTTGCGATCGAGAATGGGTGAGGCCTCGGGAGCTGGTTCCGCTGATTGTTTCAGCCAGATGATGTCGTCGATGCCGGGTTTTCGCTTCCATCCCACGGATGAGGAGTTGGTGATGTACTATCTGAAGCGGAAGATTTGTGGGAAGAGGCTGAAGCTCGACGTGATTCGTGAAACCGATGTGTATAAGTGGGATCCTGAGGATTTACCTGGTAATTGATCAACCCCTTATATCTTGTGTCTTTTTTTGTGGGTGATTGTTATGGCGTTGACTTGGGTTTGTGTTTATTTTGATTTGGTTGTTTTGTTTGATCGATTAGAAGTTGTTGGTTTGGAGATGAGGGTTGAGATCTTCATGTTGTAAATATTGGTCATGTTTGATGCTCATATGGTTAAGTGATGTTTTGGATGTGTTTTTCAGGTTAGGGTACCAATCGTTGACTTGGGTTTGCTTCAATAAGGTTTTGTGTGTTATTTGGGTTCTTTTGATTTGTTGATCTAAGCAGTTCAGGTTATTGTTGATGTTTCCTGTTAGGGTGTTTTCAGGAGTTTGTTTTCTTTAGCTTTTGAGGTGGATGTAAGAGTGATTACCATCTGTTTTTTTTTTTTTCGGGCTTTTTAATTTCGAAATTGTCAATGCTTTGGAGTTCTGGCTACTTTTAGGCAAATTTTATACACATAGGATATGGGGTGCATCTCTATCCATCTGTCATTTATACTCCCAAAACATCTTTAATCTGAAATAAAATTCTGATTACCCCTCAATTTCTTCTTGTTTGATTACTAACTAACAATGGCTTGTAATATTTTGCAGGGCAATCTATATTAAAAACTGGAGATAGGCAATGGTTCTTTTTCTGTCACAGAGATAGGAAGTATCCTAATGGTGGAAGGTCTAACCGAGCAACCAGACATGGGTATTGGAAAGCAACTGGAAAGGATCGTAACGTGATGTGCAATTCTAGGTCAGTTGGAGTGAAAAAGACCCTGGTTTTCTATGCAGGCAAAGCTCCTAGTGGTGAGCGGACTGATTGGGTTATGCATGAATACACCTTGGATGAAGATGAGCTTAAGAGATGCCAGGGTGTTAAGGTACCACTTAATTGGCCATATTTTGCTTAAAATTTCTTGATTTGTTGTTTTCTTACTCATTTTGATCATGAGAAGAGTACTATTTACTGACCTTTGGGTTTTGATATAAATTCATCTTCAGGACTATTATGCACTTTATAAGGTTTACAAGAAAAGTGGACCTGGTCCAAAAAATGGTGAACAGTATGGCGCACCATTTAATGAAGAACATTGGGCAGATGATGACATAGTAGATTTTAATATCAACTCAGCTGATCGGGAGGCTCCAAATGATGTTGTTGATAATGGTAATGTACTGCAGCCTTTGCTTGATGATGAAATCGACAACATCCTTAGGGGAATTTTGGATGATGAGCTTGTCCTTGATCAGCAGCATGTGAATGGTTATCCTGACTTTCCTCAGGTCTGTGATCTTCTCCAAATTTCTTCCAAGTTCTCATTGATTTAGCTCCATTTTTATTTCTTTTTTGTTTATTGTGTGGGTGGGGTGTGGGCCTGTGGGGGTAGGAAACCTTTTTCTAGTTTTGATCATGTTGTCTATAAACTGTCTTCCAATTTGACATCAAAATTTTCCAGATTATTTAGCGTTTTTAGTGGTAATGATTCCTGTTGTTCTGTCAAAATGTGTGAAGAGCTGCTGTACTTGTGATTTTGGATTTGTGAAAAATAATGCTATATTTGAATATCTCTACTAAAAATAAAGAAAATGGAAGGCAGTTTCTCTTTTGTTTGTTAATTTGTAATATTGGTTTCTCTATCAGTTTTTTCAAAGCTGCTACTGATTTGTTACTCTTTCAATTCTGTGTCATTGCTGAAAGTCGTTGACTAATATTTTTTTCTAAAATCGTGTAGGTTGTTAGTGAAGAAACACAAAGTACTGTTGTGGATCAGTTCTCTGAGGCTATGATGTTCCCTGAGCCAGTCAGAATCACACATCCTAGCAGCCAATTTTTTGATGCACAGCCTAGCTTTGACTTCAATCAGCCAGTTACTTCTCATTTGCATGTTTCTGAATTATCTGAGGTCACTTCTGCTTCCAACATTAAAACAAAGGAGCTTGACTTTAATGAGGATGGCTTCTTGGAAATTAATGATCTCATTGATACTGAACCTACATTGGCAAATATGGAAAATCCTGTGGAGTACCAGCAGTTTGAAGATGGGTTAAGTAAACTTGATCTGTTCCAGGATGCACAGATGTTTCTTCGTGACTTGGAGCCAATTATTCATGAAACAGATTCACATGCCTATACAAATACATTTGTCAGCAGCAATATTGAAAGTCAAAGTTACCAGTTGCTGCCAAATCCAGAGGATGCCAATCAAACTGTCGGTGAATTCTGGATGCACGGTGAAAGAAACACCCCAAGTGCGTCAGAAGGATTGGTTGATTCTTTCTCGCTATCATCCCCAGGTATAGTAATCAGCACAAGATACAAGGTTGCTCCACTGCCAAATAATGATTTTAATTTCTTTGATTCGGATGGAGATTCAAGGTTCCCATCTCATTTTTGCTGAGCTCTTCACTGTTTACTGGTCCTGATTAACATGCCAGCTTATGCATGGCAGAAATCTTTCTGAAGTATAAAATTTGTGCCATTTTGAGATCTTTAAAAACTCAAATTAAGATTTCTGACTATATATTCCCGCTGAGAAAATGAGAACCGAGCCAGTTTCAAGTGTCTCTTTTGTAAAATCTAAAACTAATGTCTTAGGATATCCCCTAATACATGTTAGTTTTTGTTTTTGGTCATGTTTTTTAGGTGTTGTATATGAATCTGTTGGCTTTCCTATGGAAGGCAATAACAATCAAAGTAGCACTGTGGAAGATGTTGCTACAAGTAGTTTCTCCTCTGCTCTCTGGGCCTTTGTTGAGTCAATACCTACTACTCCTGCATCAGCTGCTGAAAGTGCTTTGGTGAACCGAGCATTGAATCGAATGTCTAGCTTCAGCAGGTTGAAGATCAAGCACACAAACATTGCTGCAGCAGGTAAAGACACTGCAACTATGAAGAGAGCAGGCAGAAAGGGACTTCCATTCCTTTTCTTCCCTATTCTTATTGCTTTATGTGCTTTTTGTTGGGTTTTTGTTGGAAACTTAAGACTATTGGGGAGATGTATCTCTCCTTGAATATATATATATATATATATATATATATATATATATATATGTATGTATGTATGTATGTAAATCCAAAGTTTTGCTGCTAGGTATATTTTGTCTGGGACCTCCCAGAATGATTGTTGTCTGGGATCTCCCCTGAATTACCAAACAGTGCTGTCCTAACATATTCTCAAAATAAAAATAAAAAACTTTGTGAATATTGGAGACAATATAAGGTGTAGGGTAATTTCTAATGAGCCTTAATTCAAGAGAAGGCGCTGTAAAGGAATTTGCAGGGTGAATTGCTAACTTGATTCACAAAAACTGTACCAAGTTTTAATACTTGTCTGATCTTATTTTTGGATAAGTTTATTTAGTTTGTTCATTTAGGCCCCATGTAATATATTGTTCTTTATTAACCCGGAGATCACTTTATTTTGGAGATTGGTTGTACATGGATAAGATCTTATCTTGTGGAATGTGTCTTTGTATTTGTAATGTTCTTTTGTTGGTCGTAAGTTGTAAAGCCGGCATTAGCGTTAGATTCATATTGTTCGATAAATAAACATGTGTGCAAGTATGGATCGAGAACCGGTTATTTCATCAACCTGGACAATTCATGAAACTGGTGAGTAGAAAATTGGTCAAGAATCGACAAAAATTTGTCAAGTCTGGGCAAGAGATGGTTTCAAAAAATTGGTTTAAATTGCTCCCCCCCTCCCGCCTCCAAGATTATTTGGTGGTTTATGTTTGAAATTTATATATGGATTATTTTAGAGATTTTTAATTTTTATTTTATTGGATATTTTTTTTTTGCTCCGCAAATTTTATTGGATATTTAGTATGATTTTTTCAATGCACATATAAAATTGAATTTTATTTCGATAGTGTCAGTAATCTTTTTAGATGTAATCTAAAAATCATTCTAGATATAACTTTTAAAATAATTATTACAAAAATAATAGTTTTATTGTCTATAATAATTTATGATTAGACTATTGTAAAAGTTTTATATTGTCTATTTTTAATAGTCAGATATCTAATATGGTGATTTTATTCAAATATAAATTTAATTTAATTTCAACTTGTTAACTTTATTATTTAAAATGTTATTCTATTTAAATGTATTTAATTACTATTGCTTTGATTTTAATTTAATTTTTTATTGATGAATTAACGAAAAGTAAATTTAATTATTGGTCTGGTTTTAACTCTTATCATTGGATTTTCGTCTTATTTACACTGGAGAAAACGATCAACAAGATGTCTATGAGTTAGTAAAATGGTTTATTTTGGTGAATCATGTAAAAGCAACTGCTTCTCAACCTTATGATGGTAGATGACCAAGATTAGGGCTTTCATTGCAAGTTTACATGAAAAAACCTATAACTGCAAGTAAAAAATGGAGTCCTTTATTTAGACCAGAAACAATGACTCAATTGATTAAATTATTTATTTTTCATTTGATATTCCTTGTATTACCGGTAGAAGAATCGCACACACTAAAAAACTTGCATTCTTTTATGGTATTTATTTTTGTTAATCAATTAATTTATATAGCTGAGAGTTAAATGATATTTTAGTTACGAAGAACCGCCAAACTAATACATAACTAACAAATTCTTAGTTGTGATTCCTTAGTTTACTTTGACTATTCTGTGTGTGCTGTCGAGTCTGTAGGTAATATAGGATTTGTAAGAGCTATGCTTTCATCGCACCGCACTGTTTCGTATGAGTTGGTTGCATATATTTAAACAGAAATATTTGACTTCAACTATTTTTTTTTAACAAGGATGATTTGTGTTTAGTTGAAGTCAAAAATACATTTTCTTACTTTAAGAAAATATTTGACTTCAATTATGTACACATCATACTCATTCAAATTTTAATTATACAGAATATAAGGCGTTTTGTTATTTATTCATGTTAGGAATGTTATTATTGGAAATTTGAGGAGTAAACTCATTGTCTTTGAATGTTATTATTTGAAGGCTCAGTCATGTTATCCATTTCATTGTCTTTCTTATTACAAATAAGTAGAAAATTCATCTTTATCTTGCACCACATAATTATTCATATTAGATAATATTTAACACTTGTAATCAATATTTTTTACTAAATAATCCAACTCACAATTCAACTAAAAAACATAGAAATCAAACTAATAAAAAAAATAACAATACCAAAAAAACTAATAAATTCCTATTCGACAAAAAAAATCAAATGCCTGATAAATAAAAAAACAAACATATCAAAACTTTTCATCAAGGAAAAAGCAATGAAAAAAAAAATACTATTCTTAAAAAGAAATAGTATAAAACGTTAAAAAAAACATATTTATTAGCATCACCTTCCCTCCGCAACTTATAAAAGAAAAAATATTAGGTATTTTTCTTCGTAATATTAAACAATAAACACAGTCAAAACTTGAGTTAGACATCAGCTCTTTAATATATTAGCACAACTTCTTAAAACTAAAAATAAAATAGAAAAGCCATGTTGTGATTGTGAAAGATATATATTAGCATAACTCCTAAAGTTCACGTGGAAGCATAAAATAAAGCATGTGCAATGATGTGAAGTTGTTGGAGAAATAGTCACCTATAACAACAAAGAGACATAGAAAAAAAATAAAACTTGTTGATAAATTAATTTTAAAATTGCATTGTTGTCTTTTTAATAATCAAGCAAAACAAAGATGACACAAAGAACTTGTTGAGTTGAATTTTGTTTCAAATCATGCATAACAAGAGGGGAAATCGTCTTAGATGGGATCTACGAATTTATAACAATTTTTCTTCCCAGCTGCTTTCGAACAAATAGATGAAATTCATTGTATTATTGTTTCACTTCTCATTTTTATTTTTCTCATTTCACCTGAAACAAATAAAGTTATGACTAAAAAACGAAAAAAAAATGAACTATAATGAATCATTAATGTTTATAACATAATCAAAATTAAAAGTTATGGCTAGTAGAGAAAGAAAATGAAAGAAAAAGAAAAAATGTGAATTTTTGTTTAAAATCTGAATTTAAAGAAAAAGAAAAAGAAAATACAAAAGAAGTCATTACACTAAAATTTGTATAATTAAAAAACGACATAAAGAAGTTAAGAAAATTAAATTAAATAATTACAATAAAATGATAAATGGCAGAAGAAAAGTCAGAAAATAAAACTCAATTAATAAATTACACGGTTACAAAGTTATTATAATTAAATATTTGTATACTTAATTTTTATTTTCATTATTACGACTTAATTCTAATTCTTACAATTAATATAAAATGTGTTTAATTAATTAATTTTCCAGTTTTTCATATAACAATATGTTATTATAAATAAAAAACTATAAATAAAATTATTTACAATTTCAAGGGAAAAAATGAATAATATAGTTAGAATCGTTAATTATGATTAATATCAGAATTATTTAATTATTTAAATTGTCATTTTTTTCATCTTTAATATAATAATATGTTGATTATGAACTAAAAATAATATATTATTTATATTTTAAATTAAAAATTATAAATAATATTTGAAGTAATAATGTTTATTAATATATAAGAAAACATATGATTATGTTTAAAATTTATCAATAATATTTTAAAATTAAATTAATGACAAATGACAATCATCATTGCTATATTAATGAAAATATTTTTTTATATCTTTAACATGTAATATATATATATATATATATATATATATATATATATATATATATATATATATTTGATGGATGATTGATAGAACAAAAATGAAACTCTTTCATTAACCCAACAGTGTCGCTGCTGGAGAAGAAGATCGAATCGAAACGAAACGAAACAAGGATCAGTTTCTTTCTCTCTCGCTGGACGAATAATGGTTTTGAGGAGGAAGAAGATGGAGCAGCGCTTCACCTTCTTCTTCTGCTGTTGATTTCATGGCCACCTCCCAGTCCCAACATCGCTGCGTTTTCGGTATTCCCCCCCCCCCCCTCTCTCTCTCTTCGCACTTTTCTGGTTATTGAAGAAATGGGAAATCGAAATAAAATATATATTTTAATTTTCTATCTCTGTGACTCCATGTTTATTGCAACCTTAGATGATTTTGATTTCAATTAGATGGGATATTGTGAAATTGATGGTTGTTGGGTTATTATGACAATTGTTGTGATTCTGTTGTAGTTGGGAATATACCGTATGATGCCACAGAGGAACAGCTTATTGAAATCTGCCAGGAGGTTGGCCCAGTAGTCTCATTCAGGTAACTTTGAATAAAGTTAAGCTCTTTTTGTTATGAAGGAATGTTCTTAGGTTTTATTATTTGTTACAAAATTCATGTTTTCTTCCACTCTGTCATTAGGGGATTAGTTCTAGATTACAAAAGGAAAAAAAGATAAAATGAATTGAGCTTCTCCCAGAAGTTAACATCAACTTATACACTTGGCCTTTACCTTCATATTTTCTTCTCTTATAAGTTCTTGTGTAGACGTTTATCCAAACAGGGTTACAAGTGGCTTTCCTAGTTTGTTCTAATGGATGAGTTTCATTATGAGATATTTTTCTGTAATTTCTTGGAACTGCCTTTTGCTTCTTGACCAATGGTTTATTTGGTTGAAGACTTGAACTATTCCCATCTTCTTTTATCCACCACAGACTAGTTATTGACCGAGAAACTGGGAAACCAAAAGGTTATGGATTCTGTGAGTATAAGGATGAAGAGACGGCTTTAAGTGCTCGACGAAATCTTCAGGGTTATGAAATTAATGGGCGGCAATTACGTGTTGATTTTGCTGAAAATGATAAAGGGAATGATAGAAACCGAGAACAGGTATATTGTCAAAACTTCTTCGGATAGTGACAAGTTAGTTATTCTCCCAAATCTTTGCTATGTTTACTTTAAAGAAAGTGCAAATCACTTGAAAAGAAGTCCAACTCCAAACCAGTCATACTGGCATGCACCGTGAAAGCCATGAATAATTGGGCATATGTTGTCTCTCATTTATATTTACTTTTTATAATTAGATTTCATTTTCCAAACCACAATATTTGATCAATGTGAATTGTGAAACCAAAAATTGATCTCACATTGATCAATATATCTTTTACTTGTTTATTTACATTTTTGACCAAACAAATTAAGTCACCCACATTCTCTCATAGGTGTTAGGCCTTTTGACACTAAAGTAATGCGAATATATTAAATTCAGCATTAATTTCAAAGATGTCAAAGGCTATTAGGACTATGTAAAGATTTTCTTTTCTTGTTTTCCCCCAATTTCTGTGTTTGTGTAGGTCAAAATACTGGAATCTTGTGCCAAATATCATTTTTATTTCAGATTAAATTGATTTTTTTTTCTCTTCTGGCACAGGGTCGTGGCGGTCCTGGAATGACAACAAATGTTGGTCAGTTCTTATGCTCATGCTATTCTTATATGCTTTGATAAATTATCTTAGTTCTTACACATATAATCACTGCATTATCTTTTTTATCCCGTGTTTTTCATTTTCTCCTTTTATGTATTAAAGACCATCAGAAACAAGTTGGCGTCCCAGCTGTCCATGGGGAAGCCGTTCAGCATCAGCCTATTGGTCTTCATATTGCCATAACAGCTGCAGCTGTCATGACAGCAGCTCTAGGTGGTGCTCAGTTTGGCATCCAGTCAAATCAAAATAGTTCGCAGAGTCAGTCAGCATTGGCACATGATCCTTTAACTCTGCATCTGGCCAAAATGTCCAGGAGTCAGCTGACTGAGATTATCTCTGAGCTGAAGGTAACTATTGGGTAAAGCTAATTTCACCTTCCTAGACAACCATCACTTTTCTTGACTTATTTTTATTCTTGTTATGATGCAGGGAATGGCTACACAGAACAAGGAACTGGCTCGCCAGCTGTTGCTTTCAAGGCCACAGTTGCCCAAGGCTCTTTTTCAGGTCTGTACTTTTCTCCTGTATCGTTTCCTTTATGAATTTATTCAAGCACAACATTCTTTGATGACAAACTTTCTCTTTCTAGTCATGTGTTTGCATGATAGATGCCCATTATGGTAGCTATCAAGGGTTGCTTTCTTTTGGAATTATATGTTATGCCTTGGTTGTTGTAGGTTATGTGCTTTGAATGCATGCGATCTCTATTTTTACTTGATTTGCTTACCTTGTGGCTTTTTGTCATTATTCTTTACACTTTTGAATGTTGAAAAACTTAGCCAGCCATTTTATTGTGTATACTTGAACTGCACCAACCATGATTTAGAATAGAGCCAGCTTTTATATGGGATACAGGTTGGTGTTTTATTTACAGTTTGTCTTATATGCAGAAAGAAGGGTTTTTTAATGGCCTAAGTGCTATTTTTCTTTTTCTTTGTACTTACTGTTTTCTCTAGGAGTATTCCTTAATCCTTCATAAAATTTCTTGTCTGAAGAAAATATATCAATATTCATTGTGTGGGTTGTAATTTAGAATCTTTCAATTTGGTGGCTACCCTTTGTCTTCATTTTGACAATCAATGCACAACTGATCACTCTTTTTGTGAAAGTTACATATTGTTGGTGTGTTCTATATAATGAGCAATATTGTAACTCCAAAAAAATATAACCATTGGGGATTTTGTGCTTCTCTCCTCGGAATTTGTTTCAGTGTTGTTGAACTTGGATCTATATTTTGCTAGAAAACAATGGTTTGTATAATTTCTCTGATCATTATGTTCATAATTTGCTGTATATGCAGGCTCAGATAATGCTAGGAATGGTGACTTCCCAAGTGGTTTGTTTACTACCTTTTCGCTTGATTTTCATTCCTTTTATATTTTATGCCAAATCATTGTCATCCAGGACTTAAGAGGTGATTTAGGGTGCGCGTTAAATTCCAACTTCCAAGGCTGTGAATTTGCATATTAGAGTTACCGTGTTCTGGGACAGTTGGAAGCAAATATTAGCCAATATTGTTTTATCACGTGTTTTTAATACTGCATGTGAAAAACAATGTCTGGGCTGGTTAAAAAAGAGAAAGGGGATACATTTTCTTAAGCAATTGGATGCCTTGCATGTCTTGGCTGTAGGAGTTATCTACAAATGATTCCATGGATAGCTGTATACATCAATTGTATAAGAGGACTAGTCAAAATTTGGGGAACAAATAGTCCAAAACCTGAGGTCAAAGTTTAATAACTAACCAATTAACCATTAATAAATAAAGCACAAATAACTGAAATGACTTAAGGAAACAGGCACAAACAAAAGCCTATGCTGACATGCTTTAAAATACCTTATAATAAAATTAATAAGTTACCCCTTTGGGACGGATATGACATCACATGAAGCAACAACAAATAACCCTAAACAATCATGATCTTTAAGGTTTATGTAATGTCAACTTAACATTAAATTTATATCAGACTACTGAGATGTTTTGTTCCTTCAGCTTATTCCTTCTAGATCTTTTAATTTTCCTTTTCATAATAATTTTTGCAGTTACAAATGCCGAACCTTAGGCTGGTTTCAGATCAAACCTCACATTCCTTAATGAATGAAGGCCAGCTGGGTCAGCCATCATTGGTTCAAACTCCGTCAGGCCTTCCTCCTCATGGGCAGGGCAAGTTGCAGCCTGGTTTGACACCTTATGCTCAAGAAGGCCAAGTCAACACCATACCTCATAATCCTTTGGCTCCTAATCAATTAACTGCACATCCAAAGCCTCCAGTGCAGCCTCGGATTCCCCTTCAGCAACGTCCAAACAATCTTGTAGTGCCAGGAACATTGTCAGGGCAGTCTAATTTAATGCTTCCTTCTGCACGTCCTCCAGGTTTGGGCAGTTTGTCTGTTAGGCCTCCAATTCAACCGGGAATTTCAACTGCTCTGAACCAGCAAATGCATCCCTCTTTGCTACAGCATTCTGTACATGTTGGAAACTCAACTGTAGGACATAATATTCAAATGGTTCGTCCAGACACCAACTTTTGCCAAGTTTTGCTTGTGTTTTTTAGTCCTTTAATGTTGCACATATATGGACACTTTGAAAATTTATGCACTTTTCATCTCCATGCTGCTTTAAGCCAGTCTTTCTTTCCATTGAAAGATTATTCCTGTTTTATGCATTTTGTTATTGCTTATTCTTATTTTGATGTAGCAATTTGTATTAGAGAAAGAAACTAGATGTCTGTAGCACATGATAATAGAAAATACAAAAACTAGGCAATAGGAGAAACACACATCAACCAAGCATAGCTTTTCATTCCCTCTGCATATCTATCAGAGAAGAAATTGTCTTTTTGGTACACCACAAGGATGCCTGATATATCACTTTATCTCATCAAAGCTGCAAATGAAAATATGTATACTTTAAAATCCTGGAATTACATAACATCCTGGAATTACTATTTATGTTATGACATACTGGAATTACTTAATTTAAGATCCTGTCTCATTTTACATCCCTAGATGCCACAGCTAAGGTGGGCTAGGGGAGACCGCATTTAAGGCAGCTTTCCAACAGTGTCTCTCCTTTCTTTTTTTAATAAATTCTTTGTTTATCAAAAGTAAAAAAAGGTGATTACTGGTGAAGAAAATCATCAAAGCATCTACTATTGAAGCATCACTGACATTTTATTATGTTTTCCTATTATTTACCATACATAAAAATGCCAAGTTATTGATTGACCATAATTGGCTATGTGCTTTCAATAGAAGATGCTGTGGAGCAGATAATCTGTAGAAGCTTATTTTCTCTTCACTTCTATTTTTTATATGATTATATTTTTAAAGTAAAGCATCTAACTTTATTTATTAAAACAGCCTGGCCCCTCCATGTCATCAGCTAATTCTCAGTTACTGAGTAAAGGTGATAAATCTTCTAAAGTTATTGAGGATTTAAATTGGACCAAGAGAACTAATACATATTCAAAATCAAACATTCCTTTGGGAGTAGAGAAAACAAACATGGTTCATGATTCTTCAGAATCTTTTACTCGGCCGTCAAAGATCATGAAATTGGATGAGGGAAGGAGTGCCCCTCTTTCTTCAGGGATTTCAGACATGCCTGTCACCGATGGATCATCTCATATCCTGGGAAATGCAGCTCCTAAAGCGGAAGGGCAATACTCTGAGCAACAATCTTCTCAGGTATGTGTGACTTGGTGATTCATGGATAGGAAGTTAAGGTGAACAATTTTCTTGTGAATTTATTCAATGATTCATTATTGGCATTTGAATTTGGATGCAAAAATTATTGTAAGGTCATGTTTTTCGAGATTCTGTATTTTGAATTGCCTTCCATTTGATTGCTAAAAAAGCTAGTGTAACCTTGAAGAAAAAGATGTCAGGAATATACTTCAGAATTGCATAATATTGCCTGTTTCTTAAATAAATTCTGAAATTAACATTAGATTATGTGTATGGTTATATATACTTAATTGAATACCCTTTGTGGATGAATTAAGGTGATAGACTAGTTTTAAACTTAAATATACTTTTGAAATGAAGATTTACGTCAGTGAAAGGTGATGGCCCTGCCTACTATTGCTGATATTTAAGGATTTGGATATTTGACTTTGACATATGTAGCCAGCAGTTATCTGTACATGTTTCGTATCTTTAGTTTGAAATATCATCAATAAGTGGATAAATTTATGCCTTATACACACTGCCAATGAACCAAGTAACTTAATTCAATATTTCAGAAAAAATTATGTCGTAGTTGATGTCGGAACCATCTTTAGTTCACTAGCCTGCACTTAGGGATCATGCCAATATGACCACTAAATGGCGTGGAACTAGATTGTTGGATATAACTGATCATATCTGTACTTTAGGGATCATGCTCACATAACTCTGTCTTGGTTACGAGCTTACGTCTGTTATGACCTGAATTCCATGTTAGGAGAGCGATTTGATGCATAGTACAAAACACGTCATATATTTTAATATAAAAAAAATCCAAGGTTTACTCCCAACTTCTATTTAGAACCATAACTTTTGCCAGAGAATGCCTCTAAATATTTCAGATTTATATTTCTTTGTTTACTGTTTCAAATGCTATTTTTTTAATTCTTTTTTTCCACAATGGACCCTATCTTGTTTGATCGACGTTCTGGATATGTAAATCATTATTCTTATTGTCTTTGCTCATCCCAGCTTCCACCTGATGTGGAGTCTGTTTTGCTGCAACAAGTATTGAATCTGACACCAGAACAATTGAGTTCCTTGCCACCAGATCAGCAACAACAGGTCATCCAGCTCCAGCAGGCTCTTCGGCGAGATCAGATACAGCCCTCATAACAAACAGGGAACTCATCAACAGTTCAAATAGCATAAACTTATTTGTATACTAGCATTTGCTGTAGATTAGCATCAGAATATCAAAATTCTTTCAACCACTATTGCTTTTTGTAATTTGTTTTCTAATTCCTTGTCCAAATATTTGATGTAGCATTGAGGGGCTCCAGATGGGCGTATAAATCATTCAAAAGAGATGTACAATAATAATTTTGACGGTAAATTTTTTTGTGACAACCTTTGGTGTGGGTTGAATATCTTTGCCTTGTCATTTGAGCATAAGCATGCATATATGGTTGGATATAGTACTCTTGCACCGACCAAGTTGCGTTTTATCGCTGATACGGTGATACCACTTAATCAAGATAATAAAATATCCAACTCAATAGCTAGCGTATCAATTTTGATTTCTTTAATTTTCTCTTTAACCGTCTTCCTAATCCAATCCATACAGCAAAGGAACGTATCAAAAACTTTTATCATTTTTGTGACACAGTGTTCCTAGCATTTCTGGGAGGATGCATTATCCCGATGTAATTTTGTATACATGTGTCATCCAATAAGATGATATAGAATTTATTTCATTCACAAATTCCAAATGTGTAAGCTAATTGACTTGTTGGGAAAAGAGAACTAGTAATCCTTGTGGACCTACTAATATTTCGTTAAGAAAACTGATTAATCCAAACCAGACCACTGGAGTAACGTCCACACCCGCAAGAGGAGCAATCACTTTCCGGGTAGGAATGAGAAGTGGCTCAGTGGGAG
The DNA here is from genome assembly GCA_007407185.1 of Glycine tomentella. NCBI lineage: Eukaryota > Viridiplantae > Streptophyta > Magnoliopsida > Fabales > Fabaceae > Glycine > Glycine tomentella. The sequence continues at coordinate 3,445,218 of PYAF01005867.1, forward strand.
CATAGGCTATTACATATGGAAATTTCCCCACTGGGAGTTTTGGGTACCAAGACATGACTATTCTCACTATAAAGAGAAAACCAAACACTGAGAGGAAGGGACCTAGAAATCCAATGGCCAACTTTGCAGTGGCAGGGTCAAGATCTGCAAGAACCAATCTTGTCATGAAATCTGAGGAAGCATGTGAAGTTTCTGGCATGCTCAGCTTGAGAGTATTCAAGTCTACATATGAATTAAGAGATATCTGTGTGGTGGCTGCATCCACTAGTGAGGATATTGTTATGCCAGCAGAAGCTCCAACTTCTGTGTAGCATGAGCAACATTGCATGACTCCGGAATTGTCATTAACATTTCTTTTAGTGTGATACTTTGAACTTTTCTGCAACAATTAAAATCTCAAATTAGACTGAGATAATATGGTATTTTGCAGCGTAGAAGAAAATACACATGTTTCGAAGGGAAAAGAATCATTGAAATCTTGAGACACATTCAACTCTAGCTAGTAGCCCATATAAACCGCCATAAGCTGTAATTACTAATTAGGAGTGCCAATGGGTGGATTTCAAGTATCTGAATCCAAACCCAAGAAACTACTACCCAATATCTGAATCCTCCAATAACTCGAAATGAATTTACATTTGTCCCACTTAATCCTAAATACCTGAAACATCCGTTCAATAAGCTACTACAATAGGGAATCGATAGAAATTCTTTTTTTTTTTTTTTTTTATTGACAGCAATTATATGTGCTGTAATCTCTATAAAACATAAAAATGTGCATAAGAGAAATGACCCCTAGTAAACCAATCCAAGTTGGAATTATTTAATAATACCTCCGATCCTATTTATAAGAAACGAGTTGTGGCGTATTTTACATTATAACTTATTTCTTATGAATAGGACAGGAGTTAGTAATAATTATGACCAGACTTTGGAAATACTTTTATATCGGTAGACCATCAAACAAGGGCCTAATATATGTTTCAATCTTGTCCTTTGAACTGCAAATCAAATTCTTCACTTGGGCATTTTATCAAAAGAGCGTGCACACTTTCAGAGTAATAATAAGATAACATAGCATAATTTCAATTCTTTTTTCCAAACTCTTTTAAATATATCAATAATAAGTGAAGCAATGAATGCAGGTTCCATGACAAATTTCTGCTAAACCAATCACAACCTCAATATATTAATCTACTTATGCAGGAATTCGCAAAACTAATCTATCAATAGTTGAAAAGCCAATAATCTATCACATGACCCCTCTTGTCGTTCTCACCAATTTCAAGTCAAACATACAATCTAGATTTACACCTCAAATTCATCCACTTTTGATGTCATTTAAAACAATCATATTTGTCATCAGGATTTGTCATCAGGATCCTTAAATTAGCAATAATATAATGAATGAATTCTAAGGAGTAAAATATTTCAGCCATTTGAACTATATTTATGCTAACATTCTGTGTAAGCTATAATCTGAAAACACTATCTGTGGGATGTCCACATCAAATATGACCTTCCCCTTATTTTTCCTGCCCTTCCTAGTTAAATTCAATTTGTATCAAATCACAATTGCACCACAATTCCATCTTAAAGGAGGTTAGTTCACCCCACAAGCTTGTAGCACAATTGGACCGGCCCAGTCTCTAAGATTAGGATGTGATTCATGATGATGGTGTAGGTTTTATCCTCCACTCATTAACCCACATATCTCTCTCCTTATCTCAGGTGCTTGCACTTCAATGTATCAACAAAAAAAGGGTTTTTGCTCAGTCTAGTCATCAGTTGAAGCCAAACATTGTTTTATTTATTTGGTTACGATGCAGAAATAAAGAAAAAAAAACAATTAAATGCTTAAACAGACTTTTGTTCACAATATAAACTATATTGGCGCACAGCAAATTCAACAAAAAGAAGAACTACTTATTTATTTATAATCATTAACCCATTTCGAAATTCTAGACAGAAAAGCAAATATGAACATGAATTTAAACAACAAACGCAAAAAATCTCAAATGGGTATGCCAAACTTAGCTAATGGAAGCATTCCCACGAGAAATTTGCAGATAGTATCGCTTACCCAGACCCCAAAGCCAAAATTGGTTGGTTTGAATATTGAAGGTTTGCATTGCCGTCCTACAAAAATGGAAAATTGAAACAACAAAAAGTGTGAAGCGGGCTTTGATAGAACTGAGAGCATATGAAAGTTGAATACTTACCTCTGATTCCCGCATGAACATGAAAAGTGTTCAGATTCAGAAGATAAGATTGCGTTGCCATTGTGTCTCGCTAGAACAGTAGAACGTACTAAAGGTAAATCCACTTCCACTGATTTATAATTCTCCTTTTTAAGCCACGTGTTCATCTCTAATGCTTTATTTTTACTCTAGTTTTTGGAGAGAGAAATTAAAGGTCTAAATTTACCCTTGAAAAAAGGTTTTTTATTTTTATTTTTTAAAATAAACTACCTCCAGTGTTTTACATAAACAAATATGTGTTGTCCTAATTGCAAGAAGATGAATCTTAGCAAAACTTTTTTAGTTTTTCTAACACTCTTTCTATCTAGCATTCTCTTTACTATTAGTTAGAATTGTTGTTAAGAAAAACTATTAGTTGAAGTTTTTTTTTTTTTTTTTACAAAAAATAGTTGAAATTTATTGAGAATATCAAGTATTGAATTTCTCATTTAATCCCTTGATAAATTATTTTATTAACATACTATGGACTAGAACAAATGGTGATTTTTAATTTTAAATTTGGGAAACATTTATGTTTTTATTTGTATATAATTGTCTATTATTTGTTTTGAAATTTATGTTTTTATTTTATTTTTATTTTTGTTGAACTTCAAAATACAATCAATAATTTAAAGAATTATTCTATATATTTAAGAATACTTTCACATTAATTAATCAATTAATTTGATAATTAGTTTGTACATCACATGGATCATCTAACTAGTTAAATTAAAATTAAGATAGATGGTTGAACGAAGTTGCATATCCATCTTCTCAAAACATTTCTTCTGGTGATGAGCCTTCCAATGTTGTGTGGTTAGTGACCATGAGAACAAATAATTTCTCTGAACAATTCAATCCACTCCAAAGTGCTATAATCATATTTTTTTAAGGATGCGACAATCATTTTTTGTATCATTTTTTTGGGTAAAGATAATCATGTAAATATATTTTTTATGTTATCATGTACATATTTAATAACAAAATATCTATTAATTTATATTTCAAAATCTTCTTTCAGAATCAATTATAATATACTGATAATTAATCGAATATAGTTTTTTTTTTTTGTTATTATTTTGTGGGAGTATTACAGAAACTTGGAAGGCAAGTTGACAATTATTGCACCGGCCGGTTTCCAAATCGGCTATTGGCACAAGAGGAACTCTACATGTGCATGATTATGTTATCCCTTATCATGAGAAGGAGGCATCATTTTTGGCTGGTACAGAAACCGGTTTTAATGATCTTGTCACAGGGTGGGATAAGCAAACAAGTAAATACAGTGACCACTGATCTCCCTCAGGAGGCTCTTTTGGTTAAAGAAATGGCCAAGGCCAACTATTACTAGGAAAACGCAACTGGTATTGGATGCTGTGAAGGCTTCCATTCACGGGGGTTTTGAGCCTGTTCATATTCAGGAGTAAACAAGTCTTTCTACTGTATCTGATTGTGTACCCTGCTGTAGTGAGATCCTCTTTCTGTTGTGCATTCCACATAAAATTTCACTCTACATTGTATGTATTTGTGTGTTGATCCTCTCTGCAAAGTGGTGGAAAAACAGCAGGTTCTGTAAACTACAACCATTCTAATTGTTAAATTTAATGTCTTTCGAGGATGGTGATTGGTGAATAAAACTTCCTTAACTGTGAGAAGACCAGTGATGACAAGAATAACTAATAGTACCTAGGTATTCATCTTCATCATATAACTAGTTAGTTGACCTGTTACGCATGTATCAAAATGACTTGTAATATAAATGATTTTTTTCTCCTTGATATTAAGTAAAACATCATGACATATAGTCCATGTGTAGAAACTTAAATGAAAAACTATTTGTAAGGTATAATAAGTATACAATTATTTTAAAAATTACATTTAGCCTCATTTCTAATTAGTTCACAGAGCAAAGCTTTTTACACCCACGGAATATCAAAATTAAACTCAAATAGCTTGAAGGTGCAAACTTCAAACACCTTTGTTCCACACTTGATCTCAAGGATGGATGATGCATGAAAGAATTTTGTTCTCAATCGATGGCTATTAGCAGCAAGTAAGCCTAGTGACTAGTCTGTTTTTTGTGCAGTTGTAAGGGCAGGGGTGTGAGCATGGAGTTTGTTTACAATGGTCATGATTTGAATGAAGAAGGAAGAAAAATGGTGTGTTGATATGATTAAAAAATCATGGTAATTCAAATGCAAGGAATGCTGGGACTTGTTGTTGAAGAAGATAATAGATGAAGGCATGTGATAACATGTTGACAAGTAAATGATGAAGGAGAATGTGTGTGCTTGTACGTGAAAGTTAAGTGGGAGAGAAGAAAGAAAACTTCAGCAAGGCAATAAAAGTTGTAGGGACGTGCTGTTTCGGGAGGAAAAAAGCAATGATATACACTTAGTGAGGTTTAACAAAATTAACTTAAAAATTAAGTGAAAATTAAAAAATTAGTTTATTAAATTATAAGTATTTAATAAAATATAACTAAAAATATGAAATGAAGAAAAATAATAAAATAATAATTTATTTAAAAAATTGGATAAATATATTAATGGTAAAAATGAAATAAAATATAAAAAAAGTTAAAAGTTTAATATTTTTAAAAAGTGTCACTGCATTTTAAAAATATTAAAAAATTTATTATTAAACAAGTCAAATAATTTTTTTATTCTTTTTTGTGATCAAAGACTAAAAGCCCAAACAAAACAAACTAGTTCTGATTACTGGTCAACACAACCAGAGAATCTAGGAGTTTCTCCACAAAAGGAGGAGGATGATCAAAAAGCATACAATCAAAATTTAAAGAAAGACCAAACTTGGCAAACCGATCAGCCACAACATTTGTATCATTGCCACAGATAAAATGACTCTTAACCTTAGCTTTTTTTGACGGAACTCTTAATCTTAGCTAAAAATGAAGAACAATGTCACAAATTAGAATTAAAAGGTTAAATGAAGGAAAGATATACAGAAAATAACGAATTAGAATTGAATGGTTAAAATGGACGCTTGACCAACAAGGTTAACCGTATAATATTCTTTTTAATAATTTGACAAGTATGATCATATCAGAGCATGACCATTCGTGCATTTTCTTTCCACACAAAATAATATTATTGAAACATGAACCACTTCCTTTTTTAATACCTTTTTTCGCTTTTCTTTTCTCTTCTTTTTTATTTTTATTATTATTTGTTTGTCTAAACATATTTAAATCTTCCTCTTTTAAATTTTATTTTTGAAAATAAAAAAAGGCAAATTAATAAAAATAAAATGAAAAAAGAAAAAAAAATGATGAAATTAGGTGTTCACATGCCTCAAAGTAATATTTTTTATTCCAAGTATGCAACAATTTAAATTTTAAACCACTCTATCAAATTTGGTTTTTAAATCTAAAGAAACCAAACCAGCTTTTGGTCACTGCCCCTAACCACTCGGTAACAATTTAAGTTTGGTTTATTAGTATGTTTTCATTCTTCATCGCGAAGCCTTGGCTTCGCACCTTATATAACCCTAACGGGCTTATGAGTATTGGTGGGAAGAGGGAGTAACGGGTTTATGAGTATTGGTGGGAAGAGGGTGTAAGCAAAGTGATTATGAATAGTTTTGCCTCCTTCCCTTATTCGTCTTTCGCGATTATGACAGTTATTCGAAAACTTGTCTCGACTCCTACTCTAAAGCTAGTGGAACCAGTCTTTTTTAAGCTGTTTATGGCCAAAATCCCAAGAGTCCTCTGGACATAACTCAACTTGCAGCTACTCACAAATTTAGTGGAGATCAATAATGGTGTATAAACATTTCAATAATTTTACACTATTCAATCACTAATTAACAAGATATATTTAGTATGTGTTTGGATTATAATTTCAAAGTGAAGTTTTATTAAACTGAATTTTGTAAACTTAAATTGAGTTAAAAGTAAATTTAATATAACTTGGTTTATATTTGAAACTTTCTACATTCAACAAAAGAATAAGAAAGAAATAATTTTAACTCAGCCTTTATTTGAATGAAAATTTCAATCAACTTAATCAGAAAAAAATATTTGTCAAACAAGCACACACGTCACTTTCAATGATGATCAAAATTTAGTTTGAATGTCCAAATGCATCTAAACCAAACACATCCTTGATCATTAGCTTCAAGAGTATAAATTTATAATTATCCCTGTAATAATCAAACATGCGTAGAAACGCAAGAAGTCTAATTTCTTAAATATAAAATCGACAGAGTTAACTTGCCCCAGTTAAGTTGGTGGGAGGGACCTCACCTTTTATCCAAATCCCTTCTTTCTACACCACCAATATGTTATTAAAACAATAATTAAATGTTTATTTCATGCATCGACAACCAGTGGTGGTTAATTTGTTTTCATCTTCATTGTTAATTTATAACGTGTAGAATTGGAGAACGACTAACGAGTACAGTCCCCTTCTTTTTTCAGTATATTTTTTTCAATGGTCGAAGTGTTTCAGACTTTCAGGCCTCTAATATTTTGATTAATATTGATTTTTATTCTTATATTTTAAATACATGTGATAAGTTTCATCCTTGATTTACTTTATTTTAACTTATCCGAGCATAATTACATTGCAAAAATACAAGGACAACAAAATACTGTTGTTAAAATATAAAGACTAGAATTAATTTTGATTAAATCTTGAGGAACCTAAAACACAGTTTTTTTTTCTTCTTTTTTTACGGAAACTAAAACGCAAAGTTATTTAGTTAGTTTATACATAGTATCCGACAGTGGGAGTTTTAAGTTTGTTTCAATAAAAATATACAGTTATATAGAAACCTCTTGTGACCAAGCTAAATCTTAAAAAAAATAAAAAAATACAGTTCTCTAAGTTTGGTTTTACGCACACCCAGTTTTATAGAAACTTCTTGTGACCAAGCGAAATTTTCAATAAAGTGGTTATGATTTGATGAAAGCAATAGAAAGGTATAGTAGTATTTTTCAAACTCACATTTTTTGTCTATTAATAAACAACTTTTTTTCGTAGTGGACATTGTGTGGAAATTAATCTGCCTTCAATATAATTCAGTGTGATGATGTTGGTTATTCCAAAACAGGATTTGTTCTTTGCGGGAAGTGTCACTTCAGGATCAACATCAGAATGGGCAATGGCAGAGCTTCTACGCAACCCAGAAGTAATGCAGAAAGCAAGAGAATAACTAATCCAAGTGATAGGCACATCAAATGAAGTAAAAGAATCAGACATTCCTAGACTTCCCTATCCGAGCAATAGTGAAAGAAACCCTTCGCCTTCATCCACGTACCAGTAACCCTTCTCTTGCCTTACGTTGCAGCACACGATGTTGAAGTAAGTGCCTACACCATTCACAAAGGGAACCATGCAGGCCAAGAGTCCTCAACAATGCATGGTCTATTGGGAGGAACCCCCAGTTTTGGGATTATCCTTTGTTGTTTAAGCCTGAAAGGTTTCTTAGGTCCAACAAAGATTTTAAAGGCAGGGATTTTGAGTATTTACCTTTTGGTGCTGGGAGGAGAATTTTCCCCGGCTTACCACTTGCTAATAGGATGATTACTTTAATGTTGGCTACGTTTGTGCACTCTTTTGAGTGGGATCTTCCTCAGGGTGTTACTCCTCAAACGCTTGACATGAGTGAGCAGTATGGAATAACGTTAAAGAGGCTTTCTCCTCTTGGTGCTATTCCAATATAAGATTACATGCAAATTAGTATATGAAGAAGTTGAAAGCAAGTACATGGATCGAATTTTAAGCTTGTATTGGGCAACAGGTGAATACAAGAGGTCTCATGATGATATCCATAAGAGTTTGTTTATTTTTGTGGTGTTAAAATTTAGGCTAAGCAAAAAGATAAATAATACAGTGTTTGTCTCTTAAAAATATTAAAAAGGATAAAACTTGAAATAACTTGTTCAATTCAAATTGGGTTAATTTGATTGAAATTTGAAATAACTTAAGGCATTTGAACTTGTATTCGCATTGGATTGTTGATTTGCGATACATTCTTTAACGAGCAACGATAGTTTCCGCCTTGACATTTTATTATTTTAAATATCTTATTAATATTTTTTATTTTTATTTTTCTCTTCTTATTGCATGATATTATCATTTATCATATTTATATTTTTTTCTATCCTTCAATAGGTTTCGAGTACTGCCTCCGGATTAAATTTAAGCAAAAAAATATATATTTTAATCTTGAATCTAAATATAAATTAATGTTAATTAATTTTATTGTATTTAATGAGTTTATCTTTAAAATATTATTAATTTAATTCATTCTTTTTTATATCAAATTTTAATAAAGAACAATATAAAAAAATGACTTACTTTTTAATTGAGATTTGTGTAATTAAATGTTATTAATAAACTTTCTTAGTTAATTAGTGTGAAACACTTTTTTTTGTTTATTCTTATATTTAAATTTAGACAGAATAATATTTTAAATGTCCAAGTATAATTTTTCTTCTTGAATAGCCTGTAGGCACGTGAGGCGAGGCATTAAAGCAGCGTGCACACGTATGTGCAACCTCGCTTCCCGCCCAAACACGCGCATGCATGCATGCATCGAGAATAAAATTCGAAGCTCCAGGATCTGACATTCAAGGGAGCAGTGGGATGTTCATATTTGGGCTTCAACATCCACCATCACTGTACACTCCAGCCCAATTTGTTTGACTTTGACATGAAAAAAAAAAATACATATATCTCGCATCTTATAAACGTAATTCGTATATAATCAACTATTCAAAAAAGTTCAAGAATTTTTATATTTAAAAGTAAAAAAAATAATTAAAATGTATTTTATAAATAAAAAATATTATCGTTCAATAATTAAATTCCTGGTGTGCATCAGAACTCTCTTTACCAAAAAATGATACTAGTATATTATTACTGTTTTTATCAGGACCTGTGTCTCTTGACCTGCTCCGATCTGTATCCCTTTTTCTCTTCTGTGTGTATAGGCTTCTCCTTTGATGGTGAGATAAGTACCTGAAAAGGGATTTCAACGAGTCTGTGAGTCAAAAAAACTTAGGACCTGTTTGGATATATAAGTCAGAAGTGTTTTTGAAAGTTTCTCTAATGAAAATTTAGTATTTTTTTCAGTAGAGAAAATCTCAAAAACACTTTTAAGATTGTATTCAAACAGGTTAGGGGAATTAAATGTTATTTACATCCTTCTAGGGCTCATTAAAACAGGCTAATTAAAACATCAATATGGTGTGTGCGCTTATCTGTATAAAATTACGGGCCAGGTTGGCTTTTTTCTATTCTTTTGGCTTCGTCAATAGCTAAAACCAACAGTTGCATTACAATGCTTAACTTTTTTTTGCATTATATTTTTATATTTTATTTAATACATGTAATTTAATTTTCATGGTTGAGATCTGCTGTGAGCCTGTGACTGCAGAGAGTCAGTGTCTTATCTAAGTCTATGAAATTAGCATCGCTTTGTAATGTGAGTATAATCCTAGAGAGAAGAATAAATATAGAAATCATTATTTGAAACTTACATTTTTAATTAATCACATTTTGAGTGAGTAATCTTTAACAATAGGTAGCCTTTGTCGTGTTAACAGTTGCATTTTGTGGTAGGGATTATTAGGGACACGGAATCAAATTCATTAGCCTTAAAAGAGAAAGACCAATACACGTACCTTTGGTTTAAGCCAGTTTTTGCTACCTACCCTGAAATTTATAGCCACCAAACCCCATTTGCGCGCTGGCATGAATCTTAACGAATGTAAATGTAGATGTGCTAATCGATCAGTTGTTTCTTGGTGGCCAACGTATTTTAAGCATTTTGAACCGGAAAACTGCACATGCACAAAGTTTTACATAATGGATCATGTTTGGTTAATGATTCATATTTTTTAAATTAATTAGCTAGGAAGTATGTGTTGATTTAAGAAAAATGAAAAGTTTAATTAAAATATTCACTAACAACAATTGATTTTGTGTATGTGACACATAAAAATTTAGTAAACAATATTTTTTATTTAATTAATAAAATAATTTGTAATTAATGTTTAAAATACCATTCATAAATATAAATTAGTTAACATGGGTATACAAATTTAGTCGAGTCTTCTACTTATGTTAATATGACTTAGATTTGATTCTCAAATTTCTTCTAAACAATAGTTTATTGTTTAGATTAGTAGTATTTCCTGACCTTGCAAAAGGCGTGCTTTTCTCTTAATATAATCTTTTCATGTTAAAAAAATCATAAATAGAAATTAAAATTTTCAATCTCTATTTTTTCTATATCTAATTTTCATCGAAATTAATATAAAACAATCAAATCCTAAGTGTCCATATGGACTTTAACGGTCAACAATATTTAATCTTCTGTTTTTAGGTTTACCGGTATGTACAATAAAATTAGCTGAGAAGGTTAAAGTTTATTAGTTATACCCTTAGTCAAAGTTAATAGTTAAAAAGCTAAAAATTTGTCTTTAACTAAATTATCTTATAAATAATTAGTCAAATTTAGGATTGGTCTAATAATAATAATTGAGATCTAAAATAATTTTTTTAAAATTTTTTACTTTAAATATGTCGGACCTTTTTACTGATATATGTAACATTTTTATTAATATATGTGTGTGACATTTTTTATTTTATAAATACTAATAATAAATATTTTATAAGTTTTTTTATCAGTCAACTTATAAGTTAATTTTATAGGATTATTTAAAGAATAAATACGATATTCGTTTTATCAATTTGAAGTTATTTTCCATAATATTATTTATAAGATTGAGCTTCTAAATAAGCCTTCTTTATAGCAATAATGAAGAGGGTGTTAGCTGAACTTGAGTTTAATATATCTTTCCCACAAACGTGTGCTAATATACAAAGTAAAAACCACAATACATTGAAAAGTCGGATATTAATTGAAAATAAATTTCAAGTCAATAACCAAAAGATAATACTTGTTTTGATTAAACAATCTTAACTATTCCATGGAAGTGGATATTCATGGTTTTTTAAGTAAAGCTGTTGTTGCAGTGTTTTCGAAGAGGTACAGTTGATAACAAGTTCACTAAATAAGGCAGTTTCTAATTTATTACGCTGCCTTTAGTAAGTACAATTTTCGTCTTGTAGTGAATTAAATGGCTTGACCTATTGACTTTTCTTGATAAACATATGTGACAGTGAGGCCGCACCAATATTTGAAGACTATAACTAATTAATGCCCCTCAAATCTATCTATATTTAAATCTCTTCTCCGAAGATACACTAACACTCCTACACAAAAGTTTTTCATATATATATATAGCACAAACTCTTAGCAATAGCATATTATAGTATAGGAGTTGCATAGCATTTTATTCTATGAAAATGGCGTGTGGCAAGAATCTGTTTCTCCAAATTCTGTGGTGTTTTTCCTTGATAGGTCTTAGTTCCCAAGCACAGAATTACACTTTTGTTGTGAGTTCCATCAGATCCTTTCGAATCCTAACACTTTATCAGGAAGTGGTGAAATGTTATGCGCCATAGCGTTCATAAATACATTTTTTCATGTTGTTTTGGTTTAGTTTTCCCTAACTATTGCTGCATGAAGCTGCCTACCCAGCTAATTCTTATTGAACTTTATATATAGTAGTATCTTAAGTAGTGGCCGACGTAAGAGTATTTAATAATAGTAATAACAGAAATGACTGATTTTGGACCCAACAAAAATAAAAATATATAATAATAGTAATAACTATTATTTCTTGAGGGTTATTATATTATTTATTTTATAGTTTTTTTAGAGATAAATTTTTTTATGAAAATTATTATTAGTTTTTTGTTATAAAGTTATCATATGAAAAATTTATGCGTATATTTATAAAGAATTAAATTTTAATAAATAATTAGTAAACTGTTGGATAAATGTTGCAGGTGAGAGAGGCCAAGTACACAAGACTCTGTTCCACAAAAAGCATATTGACTGTGAATGGAGAATGTCCAGGACCAACTATCAGAGCCACTAGAGGAGACACAATCTTTGTAGATGTTTACAACAAGGGCAACTTCAATATTACTTTACACTGGTATGGAAAATAGTTATTTTTTATCAACAAATTTGTTAGTTCTATTAAGAATATTAATTGAAGAAAATTAAACTTGAGATCTCTTCTCCTGTCTTCTCCTTTCCCTCTTCTTAATTAGTGGACTAATCTTATGTCTCCTAGTATGAAAAATAATACAACACAATGGATCGAAATGAATCAAATATATGCCTAATTAACAAAAACTTATATATTTATGAACAGGCATGGGGTGAAGCAGCCGAGGAATCCATGGACAGATGGTCCTTCATACATTACTCAGTGCCCAATCCAACCTGGAAGGAAATTCACACAGAGGTTGATTTTTACTTTCGAGGAAGGGACCATATGGTGGCATGCTCATAGTGAATGGCTAAGAGCCACTGTCTATGGTGCTATCTATATCTATCCCAATAAGAATACTCCCTACCCTTTTCCCCAACCTGATGCAGAGATTCCCATCATATTTGGTATGAAAAGTATCCTTAATTATTTACACTCATTTGGTCAGATAGGTAGAACATTTTTTTTATCGACAAAAACAAAAACGTGTAAATTAATAAAAGGGCATATAAATATCTATTAACCAATCCAGGGAACACAACATATACATCATATATCATATACCCTTCCCCTGTACTGTAAACCTCCACGTGTTTCAATCTTAATATCCACAAAACACATGAAAAAGCAAATTCCGATCCAAGCCTTCATATGTGACGAACAAACAACCTCAAGATCCTCACGTATCTTTAAAGCTAAAAAATAACTAGAACATATATATTTGATAGAAACATAGGGAAAAATGTAACATTTTATTTATTTATTTATGCATATGCAGGAGAATGGTGGACGAATGATGTCAGCGAGGTCTTCAGACAATCTATGGAAAGTGGAGCAGCCCCAAACGTATCTGATGCTCTCACTATCAATGGTCAACCCGGGGATCTGTTACCTTGCTCAAGTCCAGGTAATCATACTATGATTTATTTGATGCATGCTTGGTTCAAAAGAAGTGATTATTTGTCAAAACTAATCATTTGCCAAGCAGTCACTTGGAAACCAAAGTTTATGAGTTTAATTTTTATGTAGTATCAGGATAATTTTTTTTCTCTCAACTAATAAAAGTCCATAATATCATACATGATAATCTATAACTATACTAACAGTGTAAAAAATCTTATCTAATAAATTATAAAAAAAAAATTAAACTAAATAGTTTTACCCTGAAGTTATTTTTAAATTTGAATCCATGATAAACAAGTTAACAAAACACAACTTTATTGCTCTAAGATATTCTAGTTAAATTCAAACATTCTAATATAATCCTATTCATGGTTCCAAGTTTCAACTAACTATTTCTTATTTCAAACATTTGTATCGTTAAGGTTAGGCTCTGAACGCCACACTACTTTATTTTGATTTTCAGAAACGTTCAAGTTAAATGTAGAGCAAGGAAAGACTTATCATCTCCGTGTTATCAACGCGGCATTGAATCTCATTCTCTTCTTCTCTGTTTCCCAACACAACCTCACTGTTGTTGCTGCTGATGCTGTGTACACAAGGCCATTCACAAGGGATTATATTTGCATATCACCGGGACAAGCAATGGATGTATTGCTGCATGCCAACCAAGAACCTGGTCACTATTATTTGGCTGCAAGGGCATATTCAAGTGGTGTTGGTGTAGCCTTTGATAACACAACAACCACTGCTAGAGTAGAGTACACTGGCAATTACACTCCACCTTCATCTCCTTCATTGCCTAACCTTCCAGACTTTAACGACACGCGTGCGGCGTTGGACTTCATTACAAACCTGAGAGGCTTACTTGAGAGATCCCCCAGTCAGGTCCCAATAAACATCACAACTCAAATAGTGACCACCATTTCTGTTAACACTTTGCCATGCCCTAATGGAAGAAACGACTGCCAGGGACTAAATGGAACCATTTTCTCTGCCAGCATGAACAACATAAGCTTTCAAACCCCCACCATTGACATACTAAAAGCCTATTACTACCATATCAACGGGGTATACGAACCCGGATTTCCAACATTTCCACCTTTTGTATTTAACTTCACTGGGGATTTTTTGCCTATAACATTGAATACACCAAAGCAAGGGACTAGAGTTAATGTGTTGAACTATGGTGCAACAGTTGAAATTGTTTTCCAAGGGACAAACCTTGTTGGAGGGATAGACCATCCCATCCATCTCCATGGCTACAGTTTCCATGTTGTTGGATATGGGTTAGGAAATTTTAACCAAAGCGTGGACCCCATGAATTTCAATCTCGTTGATCCTCCTTATTTGAATACAGTAGTTGTGCCTATAAATGGATGGGCTGCCATTAGATTCGAGGCTGTAAACCCTGGTATGTGGGTTGGAATACTAGCTTAATTCTATTAATTTGAACATTTTTTTATTTTTCCATTTTTTGTTTTCTAAGTTGAGAGTTTAATTTTGTTACATGAATTGCATGCATGTGATTTCAATTACAGGAGTATGGTTTATGCACTGCCATCTAGAACGCCACCAATCTTGGGGTATGGAGACAGTTTTTATTGTGAAGGATGGAGAGTCTGAAAATCTAAGATTGCCACCACCACCGCCAGACATGCCCCCATGTTGAAGAAAATGAAATTCTGGACTTTCCCAGTTTAGTGAACTTCGAAAACATTAAGTTACATATTTGTTTTACCTTTTCTTTCAAGAAGGCGTGTATTGCAGATTTGGAGAAAAAAGTTCTCCGTGTGCTTTGATTTGTCATAACTTTGTTCTTTTATTATTTTTGGCACTTGTATTGCAGGGCTTTTCCATCAACATCTGAGATTTATACTTTTATAGCATTAAATTCTCCTTTAATTATGATTTTTCTTTCGGCTGTTGCTTTGGTGTCTTATCTTAATGTGTTTGGTTGAAGGGTCACATGACTGTCGCCAAGTCAAAATTAAAAGTAGCTAGGCTCAAACATGTCAAATGCTAGATAGAGCAATTATCTTCATACAATTTGCATAACTATGGGAAAGAAACTCAAAGTTGTTGAAATTATATAGGATAGGTACGTAGGAAAAGGGAAATGATAAGGAAAACAAATTGTTTCTTATAATGTTATATAAGCACCACATCACTAACTTCATTCCCATTTAACTTGATGGCAAACATTTAGAAGTTTCCTCCTTGATTCTCCCTAGGTTTAACTAGTTTCTAACATTGATTTGACATAAAAATAATAATTAGTGCTTTTTACTAAATTAAGAAAACAAACAAAATAGAATTGAATTAAACAGGCAAACCATGAATCTTCAACTATTAATTTCAAATTCTGTCGCATACATGAATCGAATTAGTACAAATACAATTTCATTTGCCTCATTTTGAATAGATAACATGAAACTGTGAAGGAAGCAACTTCCCATGCAACAGAAAGCAATATTTAACTGTGAAGCCAGCAACTTCTCAAGCAACAGAAAAGATACCAGACCAAGAGGTTAGAGGTGGCATGGAAATACAAACCACAGACTAGGTTTAAAATGAATTGAAGACTGGGAAGTACCTCGAGAAGATGAGATGAAGAGATGAAGTCAGGAAGATGAGAGAAAAACCCTTGCAGATTTGCGATTAAGGGCTCGTAACATAGGCCTGCTAACTTACTAGATAAAGATATAATTGTTTAACTGTTATGGTTGGCTTGGAATCCGAGTGATGCTGCCAATGCAGTCTAAAAACTATTTTCTTCAAAACATCAATGGTGGACTGTTTGGTTTGCTGTTGTTTGGTATCTTCGGCTGCATAGAGATAGTGTTGCATTCAATCATGAAGTCTCTATTACAGATTTTGTGTTTGATATGATTAATTTAGATCTTGGTCTTGGTTGTCTAGTAGGATAAAGAACTTTTCATTCTCTTTGTATGAATGGTCAATGAATCTCAACCCATGGAATGCTTGAAGGGAATGTAGGGTGTTAGACTGTTAGCCTAATGATGTTCATATAGTTGTGTGGGATTTTTGTACTTATGCTGATAGGATTGCAGGTTAAGGAACAATAAAATATGTTTACTTGTATATGAGACAGAATACCCCATGTTTTTTGGTAATGAAAAGTTTAGGTGAGTTGTCCGCTAGGGATTTATAAGAGTCAGGGGGCATGAAGGGTTATCACATAGGAAGTGAGATTCGTACCTACATTTTTTTTTTTTTTTTGTAAACAAAGAATAATATATTTAACTAAAGAAAGCTGAACAAAAGCACAAGGGAAGTCATGATTCAACAACATACATAGTCTCTTACATAAGCTCCCATGAAGAGACAAAAAAAAGTGATGCAGACCACACAAATCAGCACCAACATAAACAAGTCTCTAATGCAAAAACAAAAGCATACATCAAAAACCCCTGCTGCAGCAGACAATCAAACAACAGAATCCCTTCATCCAATATATAAAAGAAGTAGCAGAAAAAAGGAAGCCTCCAAGGAAACGTGCCACTTTTAGGAAAGTTCAGCAAGTGCAATTCCTTTCCAAACAGAGAAAACTTTCCACCATACTCACTCCATAGATAGAGTGGAAGTGCATACTTGCCCGAAACCCATATATGAGAGGTGAAAACTTCAGAGATGGTTTAAGAGGATGTAGCCTAATAGATACAGGACATTGGATTGGAGCACCAATCTGGAAAAAAAGATGCTTTGAAGCTAAATGAGCTTGGAACCAAAAGACTGCACCTTTATGAAGTCCAACAGATAGATCATATCAAAGGATTCATGTTGGAAAATGATTTTGTTACGCAACAACCATATTGACCATACAGTTTCATGCCACAAAGTATACCAAATCTTAGTCTTTTTCCCTCTAATCAGCCTCCATGATAGAGAAAGTGATCTAAACTAGAAATAGGATGAACCACATCAAATCCTAATTGACTTTGATTTGTAATGTTTGACTCTGAGCTTTCTTTTCACTTTTGACTTGAATTTGTAATCTAGCGACGGTCATGCAACGATTAACCAAACAAAGACGAGGCACCAAACTTAAGTAATAGCCGAAAGAAAATCTTAATTAAAAGAGTGTTTTTTTATGCATTAATTAAAGGAGTGTTTAATACTATAAATGTCAGACGTTGATGGAAAAGCCCAAAACGTGCAAAAAATAATGAAACAACCATTAAATTATGACAAATAGGAAACTTAAAGACAATGTTTCTCTCCAAAATTGCAATACATGCCTTCTTGAAAGATAAGGTAAAACAAATGTGTAACTTGTTGTTTTCAGCGAATCAAAGGTCACTAAACAGAATATATCAAAACAAAAAGGTCACTAAACAGAGAAAGTCTAGAATAATATTCTTCAACAGAGGGGCATATCTGGCGGTGGTGGTGGTAATGTTTCATTTGAAGCCTTTCCATTCTTCACAATAAACACCGTTTCCATGCCCCAAGCTTGGTGGCGTTCCAGATGGCAGTGCATGAACCATACTCCTGTAATTGAAAAAGCACATGCATTTCATGCAACAAAAACAAGTTCTCAACTTATAAGAATTAATTAAATTAATTAGTATAATAAGGTAGTATTCTATGCCACATACCAGGGTTGGTAGCCACAAACCTAACAGCAGCCCAACCATTTACAGGCACAATCACTGTATTCAAATAAGGAGGATCCACGAGATTGAAATTCATGGGGTCCTTGCTTTGGTTGAAATTGCCTAATCCATATCCAACAACATGGAAACTGAATCCATGGAGATGCATAGGATGGTCTATCCCTGCAACAACGTTTGTCCCTTGGAATACAATTTCAACCGTTGCACCATAATTCAGCACATTAACCCTAGTCCCTTGCTTTGGTATATTCAATGTTATAGGCAAAAAATCCCCAGTGAAGTTAAATATAAAGGGTGGAAATCTAGGAAATCCCGGTTTAAATACCCCATTGATATGATAGTAATAGGCTTTTAATATGTCAATGTTGGGGGTATCAAAACTTATGTTGTTCAAGCTAGCAGCGAAAATGGTTCCATTTGGTCCCTGGCAGGTTCTGCCATTTGGGCATGGCAAAGTGTTAACAGAAATAGTGGTCACTATTTGAGTTGTGATGTTTGTCGGAACCTGGCGAGGGTATCTCTCAGGTAAGCCTCTCAAGCTTGTAATGAAGCCCAATGCCGCACGCGTATCGTTATAGTCTGGAAGGTTAGGCAATGAAGGAGATGAAGGAGGAGTGTAATTGCCACTGTACTTTACTCTAGCAGTGGTTGTTGTGTTATGAAAGGCAACACCAACACTACTTGAATATGCCCTTGCAGCCAGATAATAGTGATCAGGTTCTTGGTTGGCATGCAACAACACATCCATTGTTTGTCCCGGTGATATGCAAATGTATTCCCTTGTCAATGGCTTGGTTAACAGACCATCAGCGCCAACAACAGTGAGGTTGTGTTTTGAAACAGAGAAGAAGAGAATGAGATTCATTGCCGCATTGACAACACGGAGAAGATAAGTCCTGCCTTGCTCTACATGAAACTCGATCGTTTCTGAATATTAAAAGAAAGTGTTGTGCTTAATTACATGATCATCTTCCTTTCAAATAATAATAAATAAATAAAACCCTCAAAGATACAAATGTTCTAATGAAGAAATGGTTACTTTAAACCATGAATAAGATTATATCATAAACTTAGAATTCAATTAGGATACACCAAATGGAAATTAAACTCAAACTTTCTATGAGCATGTCTGTAAAATGCTTCCTATTGAAAAATAATTACTTTTTTGAACCAAACACGTATTCAAATAACTGATAGTATGGTTATGTTAATCATTGTGAAGGGAAATTTTGATGCCTACCTGGCATTGAGCAAGGGTATAAATCCCCAGGTTGACCATTTATTGTGAGAGCATCAGATATATTTGGACCTCCTCCAGATTCAATAAATTGTGTGAAGACCTCATTAATATCACTCTTCCACCATTCACCTGCATATGAATGAATAAATAAAATGCTACATTTTAACTTACCCATGTTTCTATCAAATTTGTTCTAGCTATTGGATCAAATCATAAGGAGACAGAACAAATCTAAATTATATTTTTCATACTAAATATGATGGGAATCTCTGCATGAGGTTTGGGAAAAGGGTAATGTGTATTCTTGGTTGGATAGACATAGATAGCCCCATGAATAGTGGCTCTTGACCAGTCACTATGAGCATGCCACCATATGGTCCCTTCCTCCGTAGAAAAAATCAACTTCTGTCTGAATCTCCTTCCAGGTTGGATAGGGCACTGAGTGATGTATGCAGGACCATCTGTCCATGGATTCCTTGGCTGCTTCACTCCATGCCTGTCCATAAATCAGTTTTAGTCAATTAGGCATTTGATTCATTTTTCATCCATGTTTTGTTTTTTCTATTGCTCAAAAAGTTGCTAGGATTGAAAATTCAATACCAGTGCAAAGTGATATTGTAGTTGCCCTTGTTATAAACATTAACAAAGATTGTTTCTCCTCTGTGGACTTTGATAGTTGGTCCTGGAAAATTTCCATTCACTGTCAATATGCTTTTTGTCGAACAGAGTCTCGTATAATTGGCCTCTCTCACCTGCAAGGTAATCAAACTGATTCATTAATTTCCAGGGGTTTAACAATTTGCTTATTATTATTAAAATTTAAATAACAATAATAATTTTCATGAAAAAATATATCCATGAAAAACAAGAAAAGAAATAATGGAATAAAATCCAAACCATAAAAAAAACAATAATATAATAGGCATGCACTATAAAAGTTCCTACTTTATCAAACAATCAAAAATCATTTTTAGTGTGACTTAAAAGTAACAAAAAAAAATACATAATAATTAATGATTTAACAATAGTGGAAAAGAAAACTTTACACATGTTATGTATTTATTCAAAAGTAATACAGTCATATTAAAAATTATTGAATTCACCAAAAAAAATATCAAAATTTATTTTTGTTGGTAGAGGTGATGGGTTTCCAAATTCCAAAACCTTTACATATATTTATCATGAAATAACTAAAATAGCACCAATTTACTCCTTCAAGATGGTAATTGAAGGAAAAAAGAAAGATATTAAAAAAAGAAGAAATGGAATAATATGAAAATGAAGACAGAGTCTATGGTGCGTAACC
Source organism: Glycine tomentella (assembly GCA_007407185.1). Lineage (NCBI taxonomy): Eukaryota > Viridiplantae > Streptophyta > Magnoliopsida > Fabales > Fabaceae > Glycine > Glycine tomentella. The sequence continues at coordinate 3,465,646 of PYAF01005867.1, forward strand.
AAAACTTGTTATGCATCGTGCGAAAGCTATCTCCATCATCCGATTATTGAGATATTGTGGTCGCGCCCACATTAGATCAATTTCTTTTCTTTCTCGTCCCTTCTCCTATACCTCTCTAGCATCATCCTCGCAATCACCATGGCAAAACACTCCACTACCACCGCCTCAACCCACCGTCCCTTTCCTCACCAACCATATGACCTTCCTCACCACGAACGACCACAACGTCATCACGGATATCCCGACGCCACCATGGAAGACTCCGACGTCGTTGTCCAACCACAAGAGGCAAACATGATTCAATCAACGATTAACAAAAAAAAGCACCAAACCGAAGCTTCATCGCCACTATGAAAGAAGAGAGTGAGAGAAGAGAAGGTGTTCCTCATCTCATAGTTCTTTAGTTCTTCTTCCTTCAAAACTTGAATGACCCATTTCTTTGTTTTTCGTACTCTTGTAGTTCTTGAGGTAAAGATACAAGTTTTGCTTTTTTGCTCATTGGATCGGGTTCCACGAATTCAAGGGTAGGTTCAAACATGATGTTTTTTTCTCGAGCACCAATGGCAGTGACGATGAATGTATAGTCGGGGAGAGAGCAACAGAGAGATGAATATTGGAATTGGAGAGGGAAAGGAAGAGGTTGAATGTCGATGGTGGTGAGCGAAGAGAACAGAGCAGCGAGGAGTAGAGGGTCGAAGAGGGAGGCGTGGTGGCGATGACAGGGTGAGTCGGAGAAGACGGAGGGAAGAGGAGGACAATTTTTTTTTAATTTATTATGATATATACATGTCTATCGTAATCCTCATTTTTCTTAATCATTGATTTTAATTTTTTTATATTTTGATGAATATAAAAGCCTTTCGTAAGGTGTGTAACAAGTTTTCGTCACGCACCCTAGAATCCGTCAAAAATGCACCCTAGAATCCGTCGAAAATGAACTATAGGAAAGGAAGTACATTGGTTTCAATAAAAGTATATACTACATTTCAAGCAAGATTCTACATTACTGCCATGTGTCATATACACTTCAAGAAGCAAGAATTATGTAGTAGACAGCTTCATGCAGCAATAATTATGAATAAAGAAAGATGAAAAATATCTTTATGAACGCTATGGCGCATAATTAACATTTAACCAATTTCCGATGCAGTATTAGCTAGGAAACGAGATAGGATGTGATGGGACTTACAACAAAACTGTAATGACTCCGTATTTGGGAACTAAGACCGATCAAGGAAAACCACCACAGAATTTGGAGGAACAGTTTCTTGGCGTACGACATTTTCTTGAAAGAGAAAATGTTATCAACTCCTAATATAGCGCTACTACTATTAGTTTTTGTTATATATATGAAAACTTTTCTGTAGGAGAGGTTTTCTTTATCTTTGGGAAAGAGATTTAAATAAAGATAGATATTTATTATTTAGGTGCATTAATTAGTTATATAGTCTTCACGTATTGGTGCGGCCTCACTGTCATGTTTATCAAGAAACTTAAAGAGGGGTTCGTCAAGTGCAAGTTGAGCTGAAGGTATAAATTAGAAACTACCTTATTTAGTGAGCTTGTTGAAAACAGTACTGCAACAACAGCTTTACTTAAAATGCCATAATGAATTAAGATGATGCTATCCTCGGAATAGTTAAGATTGTTTAATCAAAATAAGTGTTAGCTCTTTTGCTATTCACATTTTTTTCAGTTCTGACTTTCATTATATTATGGTTTGTACTTTGTATATACGTACACGGTACAGCGGGAAAGATAACATTAAACTTGCGTTCAGCTAATTAATACCCTTCTTACTTGATTAAATTGCTATAATTGAAGAATATATATATATATATATGTATGTATATATATATATATATATATTTGGAAATGCAATTTTATAAATAACTTTTTTAAAATTATTTCAGAAAAATAATAACAATTCGTTTTCTTAAAATAAACTAATTCAACACACACACTAACTCCAGACCTAAAAACAGAAGATTAAATATTGTCCCGTGACGTAGTGCATATGGATATTGGACTTGGATAGGGTTTGTTATTTGTTTTATATTTGGTAGAACTAACGAAAATTTTGATATAGCTAGAAAAAATTGATATTAGAAATCAATTTATATTTAAGAATGATAAAGGCTAAAATAATTTTGATCCATTATATTTTTGCATTTATTTTATTTTCATCTTTTATGTTTTAAAAGTCTTTCTTTTAGTCTTTTATATTTATGAATGAACTCAAAACAATTTTTCCATCCATTAAATGATTATGTGTGTGGTGTTAATTTTATTAAATTTTTTAGTCATTCAAGACTAACAGAAATTACTTGTCTGAAATAATTTAATAGATATTAAAAAAAAATTAATTGAATATGGAGTATAACAATTTTAAACATTTGGGTTTAGCTATTAACCGAGCCAACATAAGAAGAAAGAGCCACCAGTCCGTTTAATACAGATAACCAGGCAGCACGTGGATGTTTGAATTAGAATTTTTTTTCCTTATAGTAGTTTTTTGTTATAACTTCCATAGTTAATTTGAGCTACTAGTTGTTCAAGTCAACGTCAAAAGGAATCAAATTAAAGCTGGGATAGGTTAGCAAATGATTTACAACAACTACACATTATTAGAATTAATTTCAGAAATGTACTGTACTATACGTTTGCATTCATACTTTCATGTAATAGTACACACAACTTATGCATCGAGTTAGCTGGATCATCAAAGTTTAGGTCCAACTGCTCACCGAAAGATAACAATTTATTTAGCTCAAAACCAGACTTACACATTGAATACCTTATTTATAAAATGAATATTCATAATTAATTTTAGAAGTAGTCCTTGTCACCAAATTTATGATTTATTTTTCACTCGTTTTTATGTCATAATTAATCAGATTTGGAAAATGCGCGCACTGTTATGTTTTTTTTTTTTTTAAGTTTATTTTAAAATCATTAATAGATCTGATTTAATTTCTGACATTTTCGAAGTAGTCCTTGTCAACAAATTTATGTTATAGCACGTATAAAAAGACACAACATTGTTTTTTACCACAAAATAAGATGTAATATTGTTTTTGTTAATTTAAGGGATCATTTTTTTGTCAATAAGATGTGTTTGAAGACTTATCTTCAATGGTATTCAAGGCACGGAAGTCTGACCTCAGGAGCATAACGATATGGCAGGATCTGCAATGCTATATATATATATATATATATATATATATATATATATATATATATATATAACACGTGCATTTAGTCTGTATGTACATTGGATATTTAGTAGATAGAATGGTTATTCAATATTTGTTTGGTCATCTTTCAAATATGTCGTAACCATTGCAGGGGTGTTGATGCACTGCAGGGTATTTAGTCACAAACTCTTGGCCTGTGTAACTGTCATTGGCATTGCTATGGTACGTACCCTTTGATCTAATAAAATTTTATTTTGTCGATAAAAAAAAAAGTTGAATATGTATATTAATGAGGGATTAATTGAACTTATAAACTTATTCACATCTTTCATAACTTAATCAACTAAGCTGATTTGAGAGGATATAATTTAGACATAGGAGTATCACTTGAAAGAAATATTAGTCATTGCTTTTAAACATACGGATTATTAAATTGGTGGAGGCGTGTAATTAAAATTTGAAAAGAGATTAATTACATACATATTAATATATAATATATTAATTCTTTGAGATGGAAATTAATTAGTTATATATATAGGTGAATGGTGGAAGAAAGATGTTATAGAGGTTTACAATGTTCTTTGTAGAATTAGAGGAGACACGGCTAATTCTGATGCGTACGTTTACATACAATTAATTACGAAATCTGGAGATCTCCATCCATGCTCAAAGAATGTTACTTCCTATGCATACATAATATATACTATATGTTATCATTGTTATGCGTGACCGTGACTGGTTCATAGATTATATAATTATATAAGCTTAATTTATGTACATAATTAATGCAGAAACCGGTACCTTCAAGGTTAGGGTTGATTATGGAAAAAAGTATCTACTTAGGATGGTGAATGCAGCAATTCAGGACATTCTGTTGTTTGCCATTGCGAAACATAAACTGACAGTGGTGGAAATGATGGTAGCTAGCTATGTAAAGCCAGCGAAGGTAGACATCTCACATGAATATCTCTTGGACAAACATTGTTGCTAGAGTTTATATATTCAAGTGCTAAGAGGAAAGCATTTGATGACACACCACTACCACTGCCACTGTTATTGTAGAATATAGGGGAAAGCACATTCCATCTTCAAGTACCCCTTCATTGCCTTTGCTCTCGCTTCAAGGTTTCAACCTCTTGAGTCAACTATAATTAGAAGCTTGGCTGATGATGAAAACCCAATTAATGTGCCCTTATTAGAATACTAGTTGTTGTGCCCAAAAATGGTGGACAGCCATAAGATTCGGGGAAAATATATAATCCAGGTATCTAGCTAATTCTCTAGCTTATCCTTTCATTTGGTTATATATATATATATATATATATATATATATATATATATATATATTACTAGCTACTACTTAATTATTAATTTCATCAATCTCTTTTTTATTATACTGTACAATTAAAACTATATCTTATGTAATTTCTTCATGATTTATCAGGAGTTTGATTCATGCAATGCCACCTTCAGCGTCACTTCACTTGGGGCATGGCCAAGACTTTCTTAGTCAAAAATGGAAACAACCCTCAACACCACATGCTCCCGCCACCATCACAAATGCCAACATGTTAATTTATTCGTTTCAATTTTTTTTATTTATTTACATTCTTTATTAATTCATTCAATTGTTTCATGTATTATTTTTAAATAAAATTATTAGTGATTCATTTGCAATTTGCAATAATATTATATATATATATATATATATATATATATATATATATATATAGCTATGGATGTCGCTTCAGGCCTCTTTGAGACTCCAGCAGCTACCAGGATTTTAAATATCTTCATGAGCAAATCAATAATATAATATTATGTGTATTAGTTTTAAAAATTTTAATATTTTATTAAATATGATTTAAAAAATTAACATATTTACAAAATGTTTTGAATTAATTTGCAAAATTTAAAACTAATTTGCATCTCATCCAATTTTGTTTCTCACGCATTCTCCGTTATCGTCTCTTCTCACCACCTTCGCCGCCGATCCCGTCTTGGTCTCCACCGCCACCGAAATCAAAGAGACGCGGTGGCTCTGGCGGCGTTCCAAGACCCCGCTCCAGTGGCTGCTACGTTTCCCCCTCGGGACCTGTCCCTCTGGTCGTGTTTTCTTCTGGTCCTACGTTTTCTACCTGTCGCGTTTCCTTCACATGTTGCGCACCGTCTTTCTTGTGGCTGGAGTTCCACGTGGCGGTGCTCTTGTTGCGTTTTTTGACAGGTGGGTGTAACGGGATTGGCGCATGGGTCTTAAATTCCGTGCTCAACGGTGCTATTTTGTTGGTGTTTCTTAATATTTACGTGAGAATGTATTTAGCAAGGAGGAGGAAGCGTTGTGAGAATGGTAACATTATATTGCTCATTCCTGCTCCTCTGTCTTAGGCACATAGTAATAAATTGAAGTCCAATTAAAAGCACAGATTCATTGAAGGTTGAGTCATGACTACTGCTGCCAATGGCTTGCAAGGTTTTAGGTTCTTCATATGTGCATGTTCTATAGAAGGCAAATGTGATTGTAGGATGATAGAGTTCTGTTGAGTACTCTTTTTTATTAACACTGCATAAGTTATATAATCGTCCTTCATCTCTTTCACAGATTGATTATTGAAGCTTTCTCGATCAATTCTAATCAGCTCATTCCGTGCTACTTAATTTTGCAAACTGCATTCTCATGATATTAGATACGTGGAGAAGGTTTTTATTTGTCAAAATAGGTTTATTATTTTTAATTAAATCATTCCATCTTAACGTTGTTTTCAAAATGTCAATAAAAATAAATTCTATTGTTTTTCGATCATATAATAGAAATTAAAGCGTTGTTACAACTCTCTTTTTTTGTATACCCTGACGTTGGATCTTTTGGGCTTGTGCTATATAACCGTTATTACAACTGCGATTGGTTTCAATGTTTCACTTTTCATGGCGATTTCCATCTATTATTGCGGCTTTGCTGCAAATGCACATCCAAATGGGCTTTTTTGCTTAATTACTTCGCTTATGCACCTCTTGCTGACTTCCTTCTTTTATACATGAAAATAAAGATATATATATATATATATATATGAAGTATTTTATATATGTTTTAATCATATGTACATACTACTTATTAACTAAGCAATTACATTAATTGTTTGATTATCTTTATTATTTTGAAAACATAAATTGAAATTTTTTAAATATAATTTATTTCTTTTTTAAAAATTGGAAGGTGCCACACAAGACCCGCTTGTAATTGTATATAGAAACCCTAATTTAGTATTTTATACAATAATATTTGTATATTAGATTACCTTGATTCTTAACATAAATTGTGAAGGTCCACCATATTTAGCGTTGAGTGCACAAGTCTAATTTTGAAGAGCGAATTCGAACAACAGTTTGCATCATAAGTTTGCTAAAAGAATTCCTTCAAGGCAAATGTTTGTAATTCCCGTATAGCAATTTTAGTTTAGTTTTCTATACTTAAAAAATAATACCTCAATTATTATAAGACTTTCACGCGTGGTTTATATTAAACAAAATAAAATCTAACTTTTGTATACACGAATGGCTCATGAATGATAATAAAAAATAACTCCTTGGGTCAAACGAAAGAAAGGGACTATACAACTATGAACTATCTTTGCATTGCTTATAAAAAAACAGTTATCTTTACATTGTCTAAAAAACAGTCACAATTCGATGAGTTTATAACTTAATGAGTAATATAATTAATAATAAGCAAAAGTTGGCAACATTATAAAACAATAATTTTAACGGCCATGAAATTAAACAATTATCAAATCTCAATCTAAAACATAATCGATCAATTTATAGAAAACACGAACCACATCTTACATACATAGGGGTGTTTATACACACTAAAATAGGTAACAGATTGCTCACCTAATTAAAGACTAGTCTCACCCATGAGCAGCTCAAGTTTCCAAGATATAAAATAAAGTTAGGCCGTCTGCTCGGCAAAAAGTCATGATGAACTTTGGAAGAAATCTTAACCTAAAACACCTTCCAAAAACATAAACCACAAAATCATATTGACATAACAAATCACATGTCCAAACCCTCTAGCTAGTGATCGATCCGTCAAATCCTCTATTTTTCTATTGGATTTATTTGCACTTAATTTGTTATATATATCTTGGGAAATAAGCGGCCAAGAGGGGACAGTTTTATTGAATCAGTTTTTCTTAGTTTCATGAATTAAAAAAATAATTAAATTTTTTTAAATTTGATCGATCTTCAATCTGGCAAGAACAAATGGAGAGAGTGAGAGATTAATTGCCAAAAGGTAGCAACACATCAGCATGTTGCACTTATTTACGCATTATGCTGACTCTAATCATGTCAGATGCGAGGATAACAGGGAAATGAATGAGAAGAAACAGCCATTAGAGAAACAAATGAGCAGTTAATTCTATATTATATATTCCATGATAGCTATGCTTCTTACCTGCCCCACTCCACCAAATATAATTAAATCATATAAACACAATAGCTTCTTTCTTGCACATCCTACATTGTTCCACTTCCACACATGGCTTACAATGGAACTTGAACTATATATAAATTTCACCAATTAATTAAACTATACCTCCTCAATCATCCTAGCTATCAATTATATAAACCCAAGTACCCAACTCTATCTCTTTCTATGTCTCAAACAACAGCTCAAGTTTCCAAGACCAAGCCAATGGAAAACCTTTCACCATTGATTTACAAAAACCCCATTAGAAGAACTTCTAGGCGATCTACAATGTATCTTGGTGTGAGAAAAAGGCCATGGGGAAGATATGCTGCTGAGATTAGGAACCCATACACTAAAGAGAGACACTGGCTAGGCACATTTGACACTGCTGAAGAGGCTGCTATCGCTTATGATGTTTCATCGATCAAGATTTGTGGCATTAATGCTAGAACTAATTTTCACTACCCTTTTGTGTCTCTTCCACCACTTCCTGTGTCATCATTGCCTCCTCCACCGCCACCGCCGACCCCGGAGTTGGATCCAAGTCTTGAAGTTTGTCCAGATATAAATGCTGCTGCTTACGATGGCGATGATGAATCTCTTGTTATTGCTTCTATTTTGCAAAGTTTTTCTAATTCTGGTAACTGTTCTTTTTAGTTTTTAGTTCTAAGGCCTGCCTCTTATCAAATAGTTGTAGGACCAATAATTATATTTTTTTTTCTTTGCTATATTCAGTAGTCGTTAATGTAAGGCTTCTACCAAAATTTCTGCATATTTAATTACTTGTACCAAAAATACTTCTTTAGGTCTTTTTTTTATTTCTTTTTGATATTATTATTTAGATTTTTTATATTATAACTTTTTTTTATTACTATCATTCTATTTACATTTTTATTTTATTGTTTTAACATTGTAATTTAACATTTTGATAATATTAGTATGATAATACTATACGCAAAATAGTATTTAAAAACACACAATGATATATATTATCAAACTAATCAAAATGATGAAACTATAATGTTTGCTTAAGTAAAATATATATATATATATATTAAATTTAATTAAAAATATTTTTTAAAATATAATATAAAAAAAAATAGAACACACAGTACAAAAGAAATATAATAAATGAAATTAAAAAATGTAATTAAAATAATCAATTTTAAAAAAATAAGATTTCAAAATTCATTAAAAAATTATAATTATCCAAAATATATTTTATCCATAAAAATATTATATAAACATGATGCACATCCATTTTTTTCAATTTATATTTATGAACAGCTTCAACAAATAATTCTATTAAACACTTTTAATTAAAAAAATAATTTAACAACTTTCAACTAATACCTTTCAATTATCGATTAGTTTTCATCTATCAATTTTCTTTTCAATTTTTAATTAGTTAATTTATTTATTACTTCCTCCTTCCTTTCTTATTTATAAGACTCAAACTTAAAATTATATTTATTTTTATAAGACTCAATCATTAATATTTTTTGCATTAATTATTTATAGACTAAAAATATCTCACATTAAAAACATATATACTGATAAATCATTAGAAGAGATAAATATTAATAATAAAGATAATTTTAGAAGAAAAAAATATAAATTTAAGAATATTTTATTATTATCAACTAAATTAATCACTTTCTTTAATCTTAATAAATTTAGCAATTGAACCTTATATATAAAATCAAATGATTTTTTTTTCTTCAGAACACATAGTGCTAATAGTCTAACTTGGGTATTCTCTAAAAAAAATACAATCGGATAAGTGCTGCCTTTTTTATAAACCTCGATTTAAAATTTTGGATGCTATGAATGGAGTAAAATATTTTTTATTTGATATCCAACTAATTTTCTGTTATTAGATTAATTTATTTTAGAATAAAATAGTACCTTTAATAGTAATTTTATACCCAAATTAACCAAAAATCAAATTTGAGATCATAATTAAAAACCCAAGTGACGAAACATTTATGGCTAACAAATTTTAGTTTCCTCCCATGTCTTTAATTAGTAATTGAAGGTTAATTATAATGCACATAAATTAAAAGAAAAAATGTATATATTAACGGCACGGAATAGGATGTTCCCTCCTGATACGGACGAAATAAAAGTAACGTACTGTATATATACCATTGTATTTGTCCTGGTTTGACACACCACCTTCTTGCTCATACCTTGGACCTCACAGTCTACTTGTCTTGTTTTAGTTGGACGAACGTTGCCGAGTCTTATACCTTTTTTTTCCTTTTTTTTCTGTTTAATTGGCCCCTCTTTTGTGCCGGAAAATAAAAAGTATGGTGGCACAATTTTATATATATATATATATATATATATATATATATTAACGGTGGCACAAACTAAGATATATAGTACTGCGATGCTAAAAATAAAATCTCTTCCGCTGTATGAAGCTGAATTGTAAAGCATAAGCTAGCAAGTAGCAATTAAATATTGATTTGGATTTACGGGTCAGGCCTTCTATATATATCTGCATAAATATTTGATTAATTCCCACGCACAGACAACTCTATCTGAAAATGGCAAAGAAGAAGGAAAATAGGAAAGAAAGGTTAAAATAAACAGCTAGAGAAAGCAAAACTATGACAACTAGATTAACACTAAGAGGAAATTCAACTTAAATTTTTCATTTATTCTCTGAAGGCCTGGGCCCTAGGGTAATTAAGTCCTGACCTTCGAGTATCACACACTTTATAATCCTGCAGAAATTAAAAGTAATATCATTGATAATTAACTTGATCACTAATTAAAAATGCAAAGATTTTGATATCTAGAAAAGAGAAGAAGAAAAAAGGTTAAATTAATGGGGTATGAGATTTGATCAGAACAGGGACAAACTTACTAGTAACATTTGAGAAGTTAAACTTACCAACCAAGTGAAAAGCCATGGTATCTATTAATTATGCTGAGGGCCTGACCCATCGCTAATTCTAGACCCTCGACTGCCACGCGTTGCCATTGAACTTGCAAGGATCTACGCAAAGTTTTGCAAGATTTTGATCACTAGCTAGTACAAAAAATTAAATGGGGACTGTATTTTGGATTATTAGTTTATTACACACACATGACACATCAAATGTTTTCATGCCTTCTAGTGGTGATGCCCAATAATTAATGACAGAAATCATTATATTCAACAGGAAAAAAAATTGAAAAAAAAAAAAAAAACTTGTTAGGAGGTTATATGATTTGTTTAGATTTAATTTGGTCTACATGGTTACATGAAACAACGTTAACATTATCTTTAAAGGTGAAATTGCAAATGTTGAGCGACTGTTGAGTTGAACCATATAAAATTTAGACCTTAATCATGATTAAATGGCTATAAAGTGAAGGGTTTTTGTTTTATTTTATTTTTTGAATGCATGGTCTATTAATTCTATGTTCTACATTAAAGCATCAAAGTACCCACTGTTCCCCTTACCTAATACTATATGTTTGTTTTGTTGATAAGAAAACACACACACATATGACACATGTAGAGAAAGATTGAGAAGGTAGCTAGCATAGCATACAATGGTTTGATTAGTTGTGGAAGGTGGATCTGCAGCATCTGGAGAGCTTTTGTGGGTTGGAGAGTTTGTAATAGGATCATCTGCAGCAGGAGTTTGTGGCAGTGAGCTTTTCTCTTGTTTATTAGCCTGTGAACACATTGTGTTTTCAGACTCATCAATACCTAGACACTTCAAGAGAGCCCTGAGTGCTTGTTGAAGAAAATAGCAAGGACGGTACACATAGAAAGTGGCTATTCTCTCTTCTCCAATGGATGGTGAAGACCCTTCCATTCTTCGATCTTTACCTTCTGCACCTCTCAATTAATCTTATTATGCTTTAACTGCATGCGAATTTTTCAATGCTTGTTTGTTTCTCTCAGCTCCCACCACCCCCTAATAAATACAGTCCCCGCCTTCTCCAAAACTTCTAACTTGGATAGGTTGATACTAGCTAGTACTTAATAGATACTAGTTTCATAATTAATACAGTAGTATTTAGATACTTTCACAATATGGTATATTTTTTAAACAATCAATCGCATGTAAGAAAATTTTTTAAAGAGTAAATGCGCATTCACTTAGCTTTGGACATATTTTTTTCTTCTAAATTATAATCCTTGTAAATGAAAAGGAAACCGAACTGGCGTAGTTAGGAGACTGGTTGATTATACTAATTACTTTGTCTTCATAATGCTGGTCTTTTGACACTTAAACACTAGTCTAAACACTTAATTATGTACCAAAAAAAGTCCAAACACTTAATTGATATTTTTATTTTGTTATTTCTCTCTTATATTATATTACATCACATATTAGTTACTTATTTTTCATCTCTATGTATCACTTTTAATATCTACTTCAAGAGAAATGTTCATCATAAGTTTTTTTCCTTTTTAATTAACATAAGTAGCAGGTGCTTGGCTGGACCGCCAGGAGACTTGGTATTGAAAGATTTGAAGAGAAAAAAACAGGAAATTACTGTAATGTCTACACTTCGCAGGTAGCACTTCAAAGTATCAATTAATACTGCCATATAGAACGAATTGAAGAGTTATAAAAGCTATGCTACCTACTCCAGTAAAGATGTCAGGTGATAGCCATTAAATATTAACTCGGTGAAAGTAATTGTATATATCCTCTTGTCCTTATTGCACCTAATCTCATTTTCAATTATTACTTCGTAGTACGTCATTGTTGTATGATATGCAGATTGGTCGTAGAAAGTACTAGGCCCACATCCACGTGGTTAACTCCCCCCTTCATCTGACGGATGAGAGAGTGTTTGAATGATAAACAAGTGTAGTTTTGTAAAATTTGTTTTTCTAATTTAAAGCAAATCTCGACACATATAATTGCATTATTTGTATTTTATACCAGCATTTGAGAATCATATTTGAATAATATATAAGGGTTTGACCCAATTTTGTGTGTGTGTGTGGGGGGGGGGGGGGGGTGTTGACCCAAATTTATAAATCGATATAAATAGATTTTTATTTGAATAACTACCCATATCTTACAATAATCAATATAAAAATAAAAAAGTTAAC
>PYAF01005867.1:3491472-3506603 GCA_007407185.1 Glycine tomentella
AATTAAAGGATAATATAAAAATTATAATAAAACTATATCTAAATTAAAATGACAAGGCAAAAAGAAACACTTTGTGCCTCACTGTATCTTTCTTCTTTTTTTTTCTTTCAAAAAGAGACAATGAAAGTTATATGTTATATAATAATGGGTTGTTTGTAAAGATAATTATAAAAATAAAATAAAGAGAGAAAATAAATATGGGGATAAAAGTAGACAAAAAAAATACCTAAGTAGGGGAATTTATATTTGAATATAATTTCTGCAGGATAAGATAGTTTATCTAAAAGTGAAGATGAAAAATAATAAACAAAAATTATATTCCCTTTATATATAATCTAAATTAAAATGATACACTAATTTTATGATTATGTTGCATAGAATATTTCAATTATTTTTTAATTTTTTTATTAACTGAAAAATTTATTTAATTATTTGGTAAATAAATTTTTGTAATAACTTTTAATATTTTTTAAAATACTAAATTTTAATTTTTTTATATTTTCTTTCACTTTTATTGTTAATATATTATTTTTTTAAGTTTTTAAAATAAATTATAATATATTATTTTGTGTTATTTTATATTTTTCAACTATTTTAATAATATAAACATTCTAAAAAAATGCATAATATAACATAAAATAGAAATACGGCAAGAATGACGTGGGGCTGTAATAGTCTCAAGTTCAGATTTATTCTGTTACTTGTACCGTCCCCAGTTACCCCTTTTATTCCATCAATACCTAATTTCCTCCATTCGGAGTTGATTATCTTTTTATTGTTCTCGCTAGCCTAACAAATCATAACTGTGTATGAAAAACAAATCAAGCATCAGTTTTACCTAAAATAAGGGACACGTATTCATACCAAACAATCTCAAACAAGTTTGATCACTTTTAACATAAAAAATTAACAAATGAATGAGGTGTTCCATCATTACTTTCTTATGGTCCTTTGCAATTTGCATGCACAAATGGCAACCTCTCGAGAAATAAAAGTGGTGGTATTAATAGCAATTAAAAAGGCATGAGTAATTCATGGAATTCCATGTACAAATGGCAACCTCTCATTCAAGAGATAGAAGCAGTAACATTAATAGCAATTAAAAGACATGAGTAATTCATGGAATTGCATTTTTGTTTTATTCAAGCAAAGAGAGAGAAAATATATAAGAAAGTCAATAGTAATGTAAAAGACATGAGTAATTCGCGGAGTTACTTTTTTGTTTTATTCAAGCGAAGAAAGAGAAAATAAAAAAAAAGGAAAAAAAACAAATTAAGAAAATCATACCCATGCATTCATAAATAAATGAGCTGACTTAAGGACACTTCAAATGTTTCTAATAAAGAATGATAATGATAACTAAGCTATATTAATTCTATAGTAAATTAGTATTCAATTATGCTCAGTTTTTGTCACTAACATATGTTATTGTTTTAAATTTCTTCTGTTACATTGACTTTTTTATTGTTTAGTAAGATCTTAAGACCCTGTATAAAAAAACTTCTTAAGACTTCAATTATGCTCAGTTTTGATTCTTTTTTCTAAAAAAAAACAGTAAATTTTATTGCATTATCAAATATTAAATATAAAATAGGTTAAAATAATCACCCATTTGAGCTCATTAAAATTACTTTACAAGTTGTTCTACTAAATAGTAATATTAAAATCTCACTACAATTTTTTAAAGGAATCATAGTTATATCATTTCATTTAAAATGTTTGAAATAATATAAGGGAATGTAATGAAATTCACAAGAGGAAGACAAAAATCTTGAAACCTTAGCTAAGTTATGAGCTACAAATTAACTTGTCTCTTTATAAATCTTATTATAGAGTTGGTAAAAAAATTGTTGTCTACACTTATCCATGATTACATGAAAAATCAGAATTACCTATCATATAAGAGTTGAAATTATAATTATTTGTAACAACTTTACAACCCGATTTTATGATGACATTGAAGAGGATCCAAACTTCAATATCTCTCAGGATTGGAAAATCATTGATGATTGATGATTTTGCTACAAGTTGTTCATACATTTATGAATTACTAAAATATTAAATATATTCAATAGGAGTATAACACTTTAAACATTTATAAAAATTATAATTAATAGTGTTTCTCTTTTTGCCATATCAGATCAAATTATTGTACATTTATTTTTTCAAATGTCACAAACTTTACTTAGATTATGAAAAACTATTAGAAGACTATTTTCACAAGCTCAAATGCAAAACATTATAAAGCTTCTTATAACATTAACATGCTTGATTTTTTTATATTTAATATTTTATTTTATTTAAAGTGTTAAAATATTTATTAACTATCTCCGGAACTTTTTTAAATGAAAACAAAAGATGCCGCTTGAGCCATTCCTAGTGGTAGGGTTAATCAAAAGCCACGTTAAAGGGCAGAAATTAATTTTAACGACTAAAAACGCATCTGGTTCTCATAATGGATTTCCTAAGAAAATAATTTTTCATTCATAAAATCAACTTTAAGAAAAATAACTAATAACATTTAACACAAATGTTAACAATTTATATCTCTTAATTAAATAATTTAAGATTTAGATCATGATTAATCATTGAATAAAAATAAATTATACTTGAGAAAACATACTCACCTTATAACTATAAAATACCTTATTTACAGGAAAAAATATTATAATTCGTGGTTAAAGCAGAAGTAAAATGTAGGAAAGAAAAGAAAGCATCTTAGAATAATAAAAAAAATGAGAGGGGAAGTGTGACGTGGCAGCACCCTCAAAACAAAAGTAATGTTGTGCCCACGAAACTCACTCGCATTTTGACCAAAAAACGGGGTTTTGCCCCTCCATGTTAGAGTCACGTCACTTTCCACGATCTCGCGCGAGAGCGTTTTTGACTGCGTTCGGGCAGCGGGCAGCACCGTCGGGCAGTTTCATTTTCCCTTTCTCTATCTACACACCACTCTCACTCAACGCCTCACTCAAAAAAGATAACAATCTTACAGTCTCACCAGCTGACAGAGAAAGAGAGAGAAACAGTATCTGTGTTTTTTTCCTTTCGAAGATAGCTAGAGAGAAAGTGAAAAAGGAAGAAAAAAAAGTTTTTTTTCATAACTTGGAGAAAGAAAAAAAAATTAAAAATGGGGGAAAATGTTTTGATTCTTTTTGGTGTTTGAGAACAGTTTGTTTTGTGTTTTTGGGTTTGGGTTTCTGGTATTGTTCAAAAGAGTTATTTTTTTGGTGAGATCGGGTTGTGGGAGTGGTGTGGTGGGTGATAATGGTAGAGATTTGATAGTTAGGGTTTACGGTCATTTGAGTTTGAGTTGATGGTGGTGGTGGTGGAGGAAGAGGAGTGAGGGTGGTTTTCTTGTGATGGTGTATTGGGGTGTGAGGTTTTGTTTGGATCTGAGGTTATTGGCTACATAGGTTGATGGAGAGAAAGTTCATGGCCTTAGGTTTCATTTGGTGGGTGGTGGTGGTTCATCCACTATGCCTGATTTCAGCTAACATGGAAGGTTTGTATGGAATGAAATTATTGTCTGTGTGGCTGATTCATTTTATAACTCGTGGAACAAAAAATGAACTGTTTTCAAGCTTGCTCGGGATTTTTTGCTTGCTGTTTCCTTGATTTTATTGAGTTGGGTAAAGGAGATTCTCTTTTCCTTTTTGTTTCCTCCTTGGATATGGGCTTGAAGAAGTGGTTTGTGTATTCATGAAGGAGATTCATGTTGTTGTTGGGACTGCTCTCTTTTTGGTGTTTCATCAATCTTCATTCCCTTTGCTTGTGGGTTTTAGAAAGGGTGCTTTAGAAGTGACTAGATGGTATCTTTTTTGTCTTTGTTTATTTTGGTATAACAAATCCTCAGAGATTTTCCACCTCTTCATTCATGTAGTACCTTTTCAATGCAATGCCTTCTTGCTGGCTATCCTATGAGTGCCCTGCATATGGGTTACCCCTTCTGCAATTCAAACTAAATACTGAATGTTAAGGGGGTTAGCTCAGTTGATTGAGCAATGTGTGTGAGTTGTTGTAAATCTCCTGACACTGTCTTTGATTCCTATGGATAAAAAGAAAACTAAGTACTGAATTATTGTTTGTATGGGACTATGGGTAGTAAACAGTGAATATCATGGAATTTGCCCGACCTTTCTGATCCGGTTCACCTCTCTGCAGGTCAATAAATTCTTAGTTGTAATCTACTAGATGCTTTAGAGTATACGTGCATGTGTAGTAAGCTACCGGACTGACCAAAATGTGCGTGTCGTGTTGCACAAACTCAAGAACTTCCCTGTATTTTTCAATCCTGTTTTTTGTGCTTGAAGCCTTGAAGTATATTATTACTCCAATCTATATGTTATGTTCTTGAAGTGTATATTTTTTTGTCTGCGCGCATGTGCCTGTTGTGTTGCATAAACTAATCAACTTCAATGTATTTTTCAATCCTGTTTTTTGTGCTTGAAGTGTTATTACTCCAGCCTATATGCTATGTTCTTGACATGTAAATTTGTATGTGCGTGCGTGTGCCTGTCGTGTTGCATTAACTAGTGAACTTCTCTGTATTTTTCAATCCTGTTTTTGCGTTTGAAGTGTATTGCACTTGCACCATCCTATATGCTAAGTTCTTGAAGTGTATTTTTTTTGTCTGCGTGCATGTGCCTGTCGTGTTGCAATAAACTAATGAACTTCTCTGTATTTTTCGATCCTGTTTTTGGTGCTTGAAGTGTATAGCTCCAACTTATAATGCTTATGTTTTTGAAGTGTATTTTTGTATGTGCATGTGTGCCTGTCGTGTTGCGTGTTGCATTAACTACGGAATTTCTCTGTATTTTTCAATCCTGTTTTTTGCACTTGAAGTGTATTGCACCATCATACGTGCTATGTTCTTCAAGTGTATTTTTTGTGCACGTGTGTGCGTGTTGCATTGCATTAACTAGTGAATTTCTCTGTATCTTTCAATCCTATTTTTTGCACCTGAAGTGTATTGCACTATCCTATATGCTATGTTCTTGAAGTGTAATTTTTGTGCACGTGTGTGTTGCATTGCATCAACTAGTGAACTTCTCTGTATTTTTCAATTGTGTTTTTTGTGCTTGAAGTGTACTGCTCCAACCTATATGGTATGTTCTTGAATTTTTTAGTTTTATTTTTATTTTTGACTGTCGAATTTTGAAGTGTGTCCTAATCCTGTTTTTTTGTGCATGTCGTGTATTGCTTCAACCCATATGGTACAATATTTTTCTTATGTGCAATTTCTAACTGCTCAATCATGCAACTTTACTGCTGGAAACGTTCATTGGTGTGGATTTGACACGCAAGTATATTCTGAAATTTAAAGTACCTGATTGTATGTTCTTGTGTTTTGAAACAGGAGATGCTTTGCATAGTCTGAGGACAAACTTACAGGATCCCAACAATGTTTTGCAAAGTTGGGATCCTACACTTGTCAATCCTTGTACATGGTTTCATGTGACATGCAACAATGATAATAGTGTCATAAGAGTGTAAGTTGCTTGTTCCTGGATATCTGTCACATGTTCATTCTTCCTGAACAGCCTCTTTTAATTGAGGATGATTTCTCTAATGTTTGCTTGTGATCTTTACTTTGCTCGGGTGTCAGTGATCTGGGGAATGCTGCGCTGTCTGGTCAACTTGTTCCACAGCTTGGTCAGCTCAAGAATTTGCAGTATTTGTATGTTATCCCTTGATTTGATGTTCCAATGTTTTTTTTTCTTTCATCATTGAAATTTTGTTATGAGCTTTGTTAATGAAGTCGCAACTATTACTGAACTTTCCTTTAATTTGGAGCTGTGATTATAAATTATTTATTGAGATTATCAAGTTGGGTCCTGATGTAATGGGGTCCTTACTATTGCATCTCCAATTGCCAGCTGGATGATCATGTTGTGTGTTGGCAATAATTTGAGGTTTCTGTTCCTTTTCAGCTGGTTTTTATCATTCTTTTAGACTACTAGACTAGATTCTTGTCTGTGTACTGCTCCATCCTGACTTTTAAATCATTAGTCTAGTTGTTTCAATGGAATGATTATGCTCATTTGAATATTATTACTGGGCAATATTGTATTCTACTGATTAAAATTGATATGCAAGTCAACCAAATGGATTGAGTTTTTATGTGTGTTTAGAAATCTTGAGAAAAAAAAAGTTGTCTTACCTTGCATATGTTTTAAATTACTGTATCCTTTTACTACAGGATTACTCTTATTCAGAAGGTGGGGTATGCTCCTGAAACAAATTTTGGAATTTCCACGAAATATTATAAAATTTTAGGCAGATGCTGATTTTACTAATATTGATTTAAATATCCTTAATCTTTATATCTTTTTAATGTATATTGTTTTACATAATAGGGAACTTTATAGCAATAACATTACTGGCCCTATTCCAAGTGACCTGGGGAATCTTACTAACTTGGTGAGCTTGGATCTGTACCTAAACCGTTTCACTGGCCCAATCCCAGATTCGTTGGGCAAGTTGTCAAAATTGCGTTTCCTGTGAGTATACTTGTTCTATCTATGCTGCGGACAGTCTGATTATTTTTTAAAATGGCAATGACTAGTATTTTTCTGTTCAAGGGTAAAATCTTGTTCTGGCGCTTGTCAATCTCTTCATTCTTGATTTTTTGAATATCAGGATAGATCTTAATTCTGTTTATCTATTATGTCTAAGGATAGTCGGCTTAACAACAACAGCTTGTCGGGTCCTATTCCCATGTCGCTGACTAATATTACAGCTCTCCAAGTTCTGTGAGTGCCACTATATCTAAAAATATGCTATTCATTTCTCTATTTTGTGTATGCAATTCTAATATTTTTTTCCACAATTTATTTGTCAAATGTAGTGATTTGTCTAATAATCATCTATCAGGAGTGGTTCCCGATAATGGCTCCTTCTCATTATTCACTCCTATCAGGTTTCTTACTGAACTTTGTGTTATTGTCTCACTGGTTCTGATTTGTAAAATTTTTCTAAACGGGATTCCCTTCTCAGTTTTGCAAACAACTTGGATCTATGTGGACCTGTCACTGGGCACCCTTGTCCAGGCTCTCCTCCATTTTCTCCTCCTCCCCCTTTTGTCCCTCCACCTCCAATTTCTGCCCCAGGTAATCTTCCTTCTGTTGCAATTGCTTTTAGTTAATAGAGGTGATTTACAAAGCTCGCATTTTCAATTTTTTGTTATGGATTTCGCTTATAGTTGCTGACCATATTTCATCATACGCACTCACCCATGTAGCTGAATTGTTCTTAGTCATGTCATTGGACTGAATGTTGTGTTTTATTGCTTTTGGTGTTAAGATCCCTTCCAGTTCTCTGTGGGACAGTTTCTGCTTTCTATTATTTCATATAGGCATGTTGCATGTTTTCCTTTATTGCTGTTGATTTTGATGTTAATTTCTGAAGAGTAAATTCTATATTGTCTCATTTGGAATTGGAAATCATTGGTCGGTCATATCTTCTACTACCTTAAAGATTTGTTTGTGTTGCTGCACCTACATGGTTTATATTTGTATATTTATGTATGCAACACTAAACATGAAGATAAAAGAAACAGTGATGATCCAACCTTCCTCTATATCGAATTGCAGGAGGTAATGGTGCCACTGGAGCAATAGCTGGAGGAGTTGCTGCTGGTGCTGCTCTATTATTTGCTGGACCTGCTATTGCATTTGCCTGGTGGCGTCGAAGGAAACCACAAGAATTTTTCTTTGATGTGCCTGGTGAGCAATCATAGAAGAATGGGTATAACAGTTTTTGAACTTATTTAAAGAATATTAAATTTGACTTCTTGAATATGTTTGCAGCTGAAGAGGACCCTGAAGTCCATTTGGGACAGCTTAAGAGGTTCTCACTACGAGAACTGCAAGTTGCAACGGATAGTTTCAGCAATAAGAACATTCTTGGGAGGGGAGGATTTGGTAAGGTGTACAAAGGACGCTTGGCAGATGGTTCACTGGTGGCTGTGAAAAGATTGAAAGAGGAACGCACTCCTGGTGGAGAGCTTCAGTTTCAGACTGAAGTAGAGATGATTAGCATGGCTGTGCATAGAAATCTCCTCCGACTACGTGGGTTCTGTATGACACCAACAGAAAGGCTACTTGTTTATCCCTACATGGCTAATGGAAGTGTTGCTTCTTGCTTAAGAGGTAGATCTTCTGTTTTATTCTTTTTAGCAATTGTTCATGTCCTATGCATTCTCTTATTTCTTCTATTCCTTTCTTTGCCCCCTTCCCCCTACCCACACTACAGGGAACAGGGTTCTCATTTACCATTTCTCCCATAGTTCTACTTTAGCCTATGCTTAAGAAAGTAGTATAGTTGTTGGATGCTCGAGCTGTGGCACATTCTATTCATAATTATATAAAAAGGGATTCTCAAGTTTATTATTTTGGGGGGCTATTTCTTGGGGATAGTTTATTCCAGAAATTCCCAATCTCAGAAAAAAGAGATGACCAAGATATAAGAAACTAGGCTGTTTTATGAAAATTGTATAAGCCTGATTCCTAAACTAGAGGAAACCCCAAGGAGTGCGTAGTGACACATTCTATGCTTAAGAAAATTTTAGTTGTATTATTGGTCCACCCATACTGGTTATATTCTCAATCATTAAATGTTTATTATTGTCTTATAATTTTGTAATTGCTTTATTTTAGAGCGTCCTCCATATCAAGAACCCCTGGATTGGCCAACTCGGAAAAGAGTAGCTTTGGGATCTGCAAGGGGTCTTTCATATTTGCATGATCATTGTGACCCAAAGATTATTCATCGTGATGTGAAGGCTGCTAACATATTGCTGGATGAAGAGTTTGAGGCTGTTGTTGGGGACTTTGGATTGGCCAAACTTATGGATTACAAGGACACGCATGTGACAACTGCTGTACGGGGCACTATCGGGCATATAGCTCCTGAGTACCTTTCCACTGGTAAATCTTCAGAGAAAACTGACGTTTTTGGTTATGGTATCATGCTTCTGGAGCTGATCACTGGACAGAGAGCTTTTGACCTTGCTCGACTCGCTAATGACGATGATGTTATGCTGCTTGATTGGGTATGTTGAGTGGAAAAGTATATCCTTGTGTTTTTATTCTTTAGGCAGAATGATTGTGTCCATATAGCACTGGATACTTCTCAAATATGAATGACTGAATGGGTGAAGTATCCAAGAGTATCAGTATCAGGAACCTGTCCAATATTGATATGTAGTGCAAATGCAAGTATTAAGTTACCTTTTCAGTATTGTAATGTATGTCTAAATCTAATACAGCTGAATATTTTCACAGGTAAAAGGACTTCTGAAAGAGAAAAAGCTTGAAATGTTGGTTGATCCTGATCTACAAACCAACTATATAGAAGCTGAGGTAGAACAGTTAATCCAGGTTGCACTACTCTGCACACAAGGTTCCCCTATGGAGCGACCTAAGATGTCTGAAGTGGTGAGAATGCTTGAAGGTGATGGCTTGGCAGAAAGA
This sequence comes from Glycine tomentella, assembly GCA_007407185.1. Taxonomy (NCBI): domain Eukaryota; kingdom Viridiplantae; phylum Streptophyta; class Magnoliopsida; order Fabales; family Fabaceae; genus Glycine; species Glycine tomentella. The sequence goes on from PYAF01005867.1 coordinate 3,500,949, forward strand.
TGGGATGAGTGGCAAAAGGTGGAAGTTCTCCGGCAGGAGGTGGAGCTGGCCCCTCATCCTAATTCCGATTGGATTGTCGACTCGACCGAAAATCTGCATGCAGTAGAGTTATCTGGTCCAAGGTGACCTTGGCACAATAGTAAATTAAGAAGAGAAAAAGAAAAGAAAAGAATGGATTTATTTATGACTTATTTTTTAACTATAAAAGTTTTCTTACTTTTTCCTTTTTGGTTCCTTCAAGTGCCAATATCCTGATTACATCTCCTGTAAGTCCGCTGCATTATATTCATTTACATTTGTGCATAGGGGTCGCTTTGTCAAGTTGCAATTTGTATCATCTGCTGCATTTGATGAAGTGATGTTTACTTAGATGAAACAATGACAGCTTAATCTTTTTTGTTATACCTTATCTCATTCTTATAATATGTTAGCAGTAAAAGCCGTGGAAGTTAACATTTTATTCAGACCGGTTCTTGCTAAAAAAAACATTTCAAATGTGGATTTATTACATGGTTATTACCGAATAATGTCCCGTGCATGTGATCAATTATGGTAATAATATTGTTAAAAAAAATAGAAGTAAAGTCGTCTCTGTAGAGTACACGTTTTCATGCTAAATAAATAAAAATATAGTGTTGAATAAGGTACATCAACATTATGGATTGCAACTATCAAACAATATTAATCGACAGCAATTGGGATTTTGGGCGACATGTCAATCTTTCTTGTGTGAACCTACATTGTGATGTGCATTGTAGATATTGTTCAAGTAGTAGGTAACTGGTTCAAAAAAAAGTACTATGTAATTGACGAAATAAAAACCGTGAAAGGTTGAATAAAAGGAGTTAAAGGATCAAGGAGTGTGTTGGGGGTGCAAATGACAGAGAAATTCTTTAACTAAAATATATTTTCGATTATTTTTTTTTTGTTCTTGTAGTAGTGAAAATCTGTGGAGAAAGTGGATTAGTTTGTAATCCGTTTTTCTATTTATCTTTAAATATTTTATTGACTTAATTCATAGGAAATTATCGTCTAACGAAGTAAAAAATTTGGTGCCGATTTTAAGACGAATTTCTGTTTGACAAACTTTCTAAGGAGTCGAAGTGTCTAAAAACTGGGAGTAGATCTTGCTTACTTTTGTGTTGATTTTTAGATACTAAAGTGTAAAGTAAAATAAGGATTACTTTTGTCTAAAAACTCAATTCTTAATCTACTCTATGTGTAAAGTAAAATAACAACTTGAAGCGTAAATATCTCACTTTTTTATTTTCGGAATTAATTCATAATTTATATTCTCTCTCTCTCTCTCTCTCTCTCTCTCTCTTTATTGAGAGTGACTTTCACTCACAATGACTGAAAATATTTTTTTTTTACTTTCTTTATTTTCATGTGACTTTTTTATTAAAATTCATTTTAAGTTATAAAAGTTATATAAAAAATTGTAAATAAATAAAAAATTTGATTAGCATACATCAATTCAAACTATGAAAGATGACTACTAATGTGACCATATAATATTATAAAACAAAAAGAGTACCGAAATGGTCCAACAACAAAAAGGGGCTCCTACTAGGAATATTGCAGTACATAAGTGCCAGCTATTGAGAAAAATATTATCACCCCCCCCCCCCCCCCCCCCCAAAAAAAAATCCCTTTCTTGAATAAAGCATGTTTCTGTAGGTCGTGAGTCATAGACTAATGCTACTATATTTCTAAAACTATTAAAAAAATCATAAAGATTATCAATTTTAGTTATTTATCAGTAGCTTGATCAAATTTGGTTATTTAATTTCCAATACCCTTATCTTTTAATTGTTTCAATAGGAAATTAGAATCTCCCTACAAATGATATCTCTAACTTCATTTTAAATGGTTCTTATTGCTAAACATATGAATAAAAGTATAAGAATTGTATCCTTTTAAGTGAGAATTGTAAAGCGAGAAGATAAGAACATATTTATTATTTGTTTAATTTAAAGTAGTTCGTAAATTTCTTACATTATACATTTTGTCATTTTAGAGAATTTAAATCCAAATATATGTTGGTATGAACAAGGATGATAATAGGTAAGTTTGGACAGGATAATAGGATACTATATATATTACTTGTACTAAAAAAGTTTCATATACTCGGATCCCTATTCACATGGTTACTAACTTTTCATATCTTTTTTCATTGAGTATATATCATGTATTAGGATCCTTATTCATATGGGTAATAACTTTAATATTCATAATATTTTTCATTGAGTACATAAAATACTTGTATCCTTACATATTACTTGCACTTTAATTATTTATTGATTATGCAAACTGATAAATAAAATATTAATTAAAAATACAATAATAATTAAATTAAAATCTCATTCAAAGATCTTTATAAAACATAATAAATAAGAAATAAAGAAGAAGCAAGGTGATATTTTTTCAGAATTAAGAAATGTGATCTATCTCTGAAATAAAGATCATGATATTTTTCTATAAGTAAGATAAGCCTTATCTTTGTTAATTAAACACCGTTATCTATCTCTTAGCAAATATAGAATGTGATATTTTTTATAAAAAAAAAAATTGATTGCTTGAGTATTATTATTATTATTATTATTATTATTATTATTTCACACCCGTATCTGTTATTAAAATTTGTTGGTAATTATCCTTCATATCTGAGTTCATATCCATTAAGTGAGTAATTACCTATCTATCATGAATATAAATTTTTGCGCATAAAGTCTGATTAGAATCGCCATCCTAAGCAAATATGGATCATGAAACTCAAGTAGTTCATAATTTTCTTTCAACCTTTGCTACCCGTTAGATATTACGGGAAAAAAGGTGATTTGAGGTGGGTAAGAATTTGAAGAGGCAGTAAGATAAAGTTTTAGTATCGACTACTAATTAACTATCATGCTGTGATATTTATAGGTGCATGACATGCTAAAGTCAATGCACAGCACACATAAATATGAAACACAGATGGGTACAACGTGTGAGATCCAATCTTGTCCATTAAATATGCACGTGTAATAATAAGATTAAAAATTAGTACACAGAAAGGACATCACATGGATGGCTATAATGAAATGCAATGCAAAGACAAAAATAGGAAAACTGGATTCAACTACGTAGTTTTTGTCACATCATTAACTACTTAATTGAATCCAGTAGAACTTGGCATAGCATACCAAATGACGCACATGTCTAGTTGGTCTAATTCATACTATCATCTAACACGAATAACAAGCCTAGTGACGTGGTACACGTCAAATATAGCAAAGAAATTTACATATGATAATATTTGACACAGTAATCTGCAACAAGGTTACAATTACAATAATTGCATAAGATAGTATAGGACCGTGATTATTTTGCATTAATACTAGATACAGAGAGAAACATGAAGTTGACTACTTTTGTTTCCAATATATACAAATACAATATTGGATTTCTACATTCATTGCAAGCAGAGTCACTTGCTTACCACAAAATAATTCATGAACAAGAGGCTCCTTATATAGCAATTAAACACTGCAAAGACAGCCATAATATGTACTACCTCGAGCAATAATCCAAATAACTTATGCAGCAGCATAATACCCACTCATGAGCAAGACTTGAAAGTCACATGGAAAAATGTGTAGTTGTTTTAAAATTGCTTGTCACTATCATGACTGAAATTCCTATTATCTGAATGTATGAGACCAATTATTTGAGTTTTCTGAGGTGAATAAGTTGGGGTATGAGAAACCCGAGTAATCATCTACTGAAGGCAATCTCTTAAGCTGGTGATGAGAGGATTTGCCATCCAATACAGAATGATTGTGTAGGGAAGAACCAAAATCTTCCTTGGGTATATCAAATGAAGGAAAACTTGATGAATGAGAGAATGAGAAAGCAGGCTCAAATGCCACATTATTTATGCCACCATCATCATAGTCATTTGCAGCATTTTGTTCAGTGAAATGTCCCCTTTCTGTTTCAGATTTATTACCAACACTTGTAAAGAATGGATTCTCAAAGCTGCTATCTGACACATGTGCACTATTTTTCTTGGTAAGCTTATTATCAAAGGGAGTTGGGATGAATGACATAGACTGTTCACTGTCCTTTTTATCAAATGTAGTATTAGGTTTATGTTTGTCTGATCCAAGTGATCCAGATTGGCTTGATGATTGAAGATCAACTTCAGTGTGTTTTTCTTCAGGAAGAGGCAATTTTGATTCACATTGACTACAAAATTGAATGGGGTCATTCTGACAAGGAGAGAACATGTCAAGATAATGAAATATGAAGTAACAAACTAACAATACCATAGTACTTTTATTTTTTCATCTGGCTAGTAAATCCTAAGTAGCAATACTATGGTATACTTACCAGTAAGTCCTCATGTTTTTTAAAGGACTTGGTTTCTGGGGCAGTTGGATCCCTGTCTAACTTATGCTCAACAGCAATTTCTTGTAGAAGTTTCAGTTTCTTTTCCTGTGAAGGTGCTTGAACTGACAACAGCTCTATTAACTGCAATTGCAATTCACATGGGGAATGTCATAGAAGAAAATAGCTTTCAACCTTGCTGATAAATATGAGCATGTATAATTGTAAAACTAAAAAGAGTCTGTATATGACAAAGGGACAACAATCAAGTCCCTTACACCTTGCCATCATGTTTTCTAATCAAATGATGACACATAAATGTTCTTTCTCAATTACAAATAACCGCATTAAATGTGTTGCAAAATTTTAAGTAAACATGCAAATGTCATCATTTGATTGTACAGCTTGATAAAAAGGATATAAGGAACTTGATAGCTATAGAAACTCATACCCAGAATTCCCAGTAATAAAAAAACAGAACTTCCCGCAGTGTACAAAATAAACTTTGTAGCTGATTCCAAGATAATAATTCAAGGAACCTGGCCATTAACACTGCAGTCAGGGGTGAGATCAGTTGCTGCAGATACAAAATCCTTTCCGTATTTGGAAGCAAATAGCGACTGAACCTGCAATAACTCTGGCAGATCCGCACATCTTGGTGCAGCAAAACATATACTAGATATTGCTTCCTTCAAATCCAGGGGACATTTCCTGAACAATGTTGAAACTTTAGATGTTTAATTAGAAAAATAATAGTTTTTCCTTTTTTTAAAAATGGTTGGATTTCAAAAATGCAAGTAGAGAGCTTAAATCTGCTATTATAATTGGACACTGATTTCCTACACTTGCTCAATCAATGTGTGTCCTCATCCAGACTAGAGTGTTAGGTGATGATTTTCTTATGATTCTTCAAACCTTTTGCTCATTATGCTTATACTCCAAGAGGCCATTGTGTGTTTGAAACTAAAAAGGGGGGATTTTGCAAATGTTTCTTGAATCTCAGATGTAAATATAATTTTTCAAGTACTATTCACAACAGCTCCTCTGTTTATAACAAATAAATTGAAAAGCATGTTGATGCCACATGTAACACTCCAATATTTTTATATACGTGTTAAATGTGTAATTTAGGAAATGTTTTAGATCAATTAGTATTATGTGATTAAAGGATTTTTTTACCTAGAATAGAGATTAGAAAAATTTCAATACAATACTCCTAGGTAATAAATTACTAATAGGTGACAAGAAAATCTAGAATAGAATTTCTAGGAACTTTACTACACA
>PYAF01005867.1:3506703-3543330 GCA_007407185.1 Glycine tomentella
TAATGTTATGACATAGCCTTTTATGTTTTCTAATCTACTTGTGGATAAATCCAATAAGATTTACTATCAAACCTTTATTTCAAAATCATTTTCAAAACTTCACTTATTTTCAATTAATCATTGGTCTTTTTAAAATAAATTATCCGCTGCAAATAAAATAAATACGAATAAAATGAAAGAGTGGAGTGGTGGTTACACCACATATGCCTGCCAAAACAACTATAGGCTCTGATACCATGTTAGATTTCAACTTAAAATCAATTGGCACTAAATGAAGTTGTCCAACAAATATATAAACTGCACCCCAAGAATTGAGATAGGCGATGTGGGACTTCTTAACATATTCGTTCATATACATCGTTCTTCCTCCTTATAGCTTACCAATATCAAGCACTTATATATTGAGAATGTTGACTTTTATCAATGCATGTGCATGTTGTGTGATTGTTGCTTTGTTCTTTGGCAAACCTTTGTGATTGAACAATTGCAACGCGTGCAGCAATAAGTTCACAAAAGAGTTGAATGATGTCTTGAGCAGCCATGATGTTCTCCTCTCTCATAACATGCTCCACCTAATATCATCATCACGAACAACACCACCAGCATGCGGAAAAGTGTTCAAAATCTTGAAACAGAAACAATAAATAAACAATATATATCACGGGGAAAAAGTGAGGGGCATTATTGAGACCTTAAGGCTAGCCTTGGCTTCTTGACCAGCATCAAGTAGCTTAGCAACGTCGCTTCGCATCTGCTTCAGCTGAACCTCTCTTCTGTTTCTCAGCAACTTTATGCGTGAAATTGTGAGTTGCAACAAGGTTGCACTGAAAATGGAAAACTACAAATCACTTAAACAGATGACACAGAAATGTTGAGCAAATGAAGGAGACAGGAAGTACCATTTGGAGGCTTTAAAGGCTTTGTTGAAGAAGCAACGAAGCATTGGCATGTTGAGAATGAATCTCTGTAGATAGATAATTGCAGTGAGCTTAGGATATTGAAAATAGAATGGGAATTCATTAAAGATGAGACTCTTGCTTAACAAGCAAGAAACCCGGATGTGGGTGACGCGTAGTATTCAAATTCAGTAAGCACATCCACATCTTCACCTTCTTCTGTTACTACTTTATATTCTCAATAATATAGTTGCTCTTTTATATGGCACGAATATGGGTTAGGTGATTGATAGGTGTATAGTATATTTCTTTTTCGGGTTTTCATAGTCTACACTCGTTTTCTCTTGTAAGGGGATAGGATGGAGGGTGAAAACGACCAAAGAGGATTCTTTTTTATTATTATTTGGGGTCGATTTTAAATTAATAAAAAAAGAATTTGGGATCGATTTCAAATTAATAAAAAAAGAAAGTTGTTACGAAATGTGAGTTAAAAGTAGTAATCAAAGTTATGATTTTATGATTTTTTTAACTTATTTTAAATGAAGTCATAAAATAATTTATGATTTTAACTTTTTAAAAAAATGTACTACTTTAAAGTTATTATAATTTTTTTTTTCATTTTTTAAATTAAAATCGTAATATTTTTTACAAATTCAAATAAATTTTTTTGAAAAATTTATGACTTTAAAATTGTAATTTCTATTTTATTATTTTACGACTTTAAAATCATAAAAAATATAAAAATATAAATTTATTTACTATTTCTATTTGTGGAGACAAAATAAGAATAAGTATCTATTTTCTTGGGCAGTGCTTCTGTGAATCTGAAGGTATTTGCTAAAGTCGCTGAACTTGAATTTATAGATAGCGTTGATTGCAGATATGCATTAACTTGTAAACTCATTAGTCTTCATTGCCATGTACCAAACTAAATTTACGGTTACTCTACAGAAATCATATGGTTATTTTTTATGCTTAAAGTAAAATGTAGTAACATGAGCTTTTCTTGTACCCAGACAATTATAGAACAAAAGGTTGGATTTCTTTTCTTTTTTTTCTAGATTATTTTTCAGCTTTAATATTATTTGTTTTGAATTTTGATGTTTATATTTAGAGAATTATGTCAAGGAGGTCTAGTTCAATTGGTTGAGCAAAGATATGTAAATTGTTGGAAATCTCCTGAAATTGTCTTCGATTTGCACGGATAAAAAAATATTAGAGAATTGTGTATGTAAGAAAGGTGGGATTTTTTCATAACATAATTATATGTACAAGTTTTTCTTAGGGATTATTACGTAATAAAATCCACTAAAAGTTGCTTAGGCATCTTATCAAATCACTTTCCTGTGCAACACGTAGCTAATTTGTAGCTGTTGTCTGGTGCGTTTACAAATTTTAAAAAGGGCTAAGTTAAAAAATAATAGAATTACAAAGATTACACACAGAATTAAACTTCACAACATGCATCAAATATAATTTTCTGAGCTTTCAATTTGTGGAGGTATTTTAGTTATTGGGCTTAATTCTGTTAAAGCCCAATAAATACTTTGCTTCCTGCAGTTTCCTGGCGGATTGGGCATTTGTTAATGTAATGGGGGTGTCTGAAGCAAAATTCGGAAGTGCAGGAAGTTTCACTCCTGTTAATAGCAGCCCATTGACATTGAGCGGATATCTTTCTTCTTCTTTTTTTCTCATTTTATTTGGTCGAAGATCAAGGTTTTTCTTTATTGTGTTTTTAAAATGTTTTTAAGAAAAAGTAAGAAAGAAGAATGTCTGATGACATGATTTTTAATATGTTTTTTAAAGGAAACAGATAACTAAATTCTCCTACTATTATTAACAAGATCCATAACACAGTTGGTAGATAACTTGGTTCTTTAAGTATATTGACATGTGTATGATTCTCTTATCGTACCTATTGAAAGAGATAAAATTCATTTTGATAATCTATAAATTCAAAAATTAATTTTAAGGATTAATCTCTTAATTTTAGACCGTAAAAATGCCTTGCTTTTAGCAAAATTTCCCCACTATCATCAACGAAAGGCTTTCGTTCCCACTATTCTCTACATTTTTCCAGCACTGACGCCAAATATACTATTCTGGAAGATACGAAAACTCCACCAATCACCATGGTAATAATGATGCTACAATGAATTAATAAACTCCATATATCATTCCTTGTCTCAGTTTTCTTAAAAACTGACGTTGTAGCGTTGGGAATATTCTTAGTATTGATATTCTGCACTTAAGCCTTTTGACCGCTGAAGAATCGAAGACGTTGGAATATGTTTGGTATACATTATATAATCAATTATTTAATCTGATTTTATATATAGTTTTTTATAATTCTCTTCTCATTTGTTTGACAGTAGTGATGAAAATCAGATTATAATATTAGATTATTTCTATTACAAAATATTTTTGCTTAAATATTTTTTTTTTTAAAGATTGTAATTATCATTTAACAAACTAATTTTTTTATTTGATTTCAAGTAATTGATTGTTTTAAATAAAAACCATTCACTGTAAAATATTTTTAAATTCATTTTTTGTAATTTTACTATAAAAATAATTATTTCAGACAATTCAAACAAAATAGAGTATCTTAAAATTATTTTTCATTTAACAGATTCATTTTTTCTCACAATCTAAATACACACTAAGAATGAAAAATACATGAGATGATTTGAGATTATTAAAAAGATGTTACCCTAAAAACGGAAGTATTTTTGCAAGCATGGTTAAAGTTGCTCTTGTTTTTCGGTTTTTATAAACATGTTTGAAAATTGTCCTAAAGCTTCATACCAAAAAAACAATCATCAAACAGATGGCTTTTTGTTTTTCTGCTTATAAAATAAATAAATTTTTTAAAAAATAATAATCACTTTGACCCAAATATTTTCATATATAATTTTATAATTTTTTACTTTTTTTTTGTTTGAAAAGGATAACAATTTAAATATTAAGCTTTATGGATGGAATCTCATATCTTGTATCCTAAGAAAATGACTTGTTTACAGCTTCTATATGAAGTTTGTGGTCTTATTTAACTTGTTTCTTTCTTTGCTCTCAGCCGCACAATATTAACTTTTATATATGTTCTCTTTAAAAAAAAATCTAAATATGTTATTCTTGTGACAATTTTTTTTATGTGTAGTTAAGTTAAGACAGTATTCAATTTATATTATTTTTTAAATTATCTTTTCTTTAAAAGAAAAAGAATGTGTCAAACTCAATTTCACAAACCCAGTCGGCCTAATAATGAGAAAAATAATTTTACAAAAGCTCGAAAAGATAAAAGTAGCTTTCTTTTAAATGAAGAAAACTTTATTAAAAAAACAAACTTTTAGATAAGCTAATTTTAGAAAATCTTTAATTATCTTTTCTTTATTCTAAATCCAAAAAAAAGTACTACCCCAAAAGTTTTAACTTAAAACTAAATTCAAGTTTAAAACTATACAATTATCAAATCATTTTAATTTTAAAATTATCATTTTTAACTTTAACTCTTTAAAAGTTTCTAAGCTCTAAAAAGTCACGTTGAATGATACTGAATACTGAAATAACTATTACTTCAAATAACATTCTCCTTTGATTATTTCATTGCATTCATCTTAATAATTAATATGATTCTTTTTCTTCTATTTTTTCCTTTTCACACTTTCACTGTCAAATAACAAATATACCCAATTCAATTTTCAACCTAACATTTTCTAGGTTGTCATAAACGGGGATTGATAGTGACAAGGCAATGGACAATGGGCCGTAGATAGAGCAATAGAGAGTTTGCAGATATCCCAAATGCCGGGCAATATGCCTTGAAATTGGCAATTTGTGCCTTAATTTATTAGCAACTTGCTTATTATATTATGTTATGCCCAACCCAATACAACAAACAAATACCAACTTGCAACTTTCAAGTTTCCTACTTGCACAAGATAACTCTGTTGACATATAACTAAAACCACATTTGTGTTTGGAACATTTTGTCAAATATCGAATGATGCTTGTAGTAAGAATTCAATTATCCATTGATTCCCGTGAGGGATCACCTTTTTTTCTCTTTGTTTCAGTTGAATTCGCTGAATATAGAATCGTCCAGTAATTTTCCCACTTAAAATATTGATTTACTTTCATCAATATTATCAACTAACACCCAGTTATTTTCATATTCGAGTTTTTTACTCCTTGAAATTTTGAACTTTTTTGGAACCATACATTATTAGATACCAGATATTAGGCCTATAGTAAAATTCGTCGGGTAATATCTTTTTCTACGTTGTCACTCACTTATTTTATGTAGTTTGTGACGCTGAAAACATCAACGGTCCAATTTGAGATTACTCTTTTCTCTGTATTATATATGCCAAGTTTTCGAGGATATAACAGGAACTCTCCAATTTAGAATCCGGAACTCAGGACAACAAAATTAGCAAGCCAATTTTACAAACCCAAAATTAGAGTGCGAGGGAAAAATCTGTTAAGCAGATAGCCACTGCATTAGTGTCATCAAGGTCTAATCTCATGCACGTGAACCTATGTCTCTTACTTGCCATTTTAGAAGAAATTCATTTATAAACAATGTGATCAACTAGACATATAGGGTCATGTGTTTTTTTTTTTTTTTTATGAGTGAAAGTTTACGATGTTTCTGCGTAATTATTGTTGATCCAAGAAAATTTTACATATAAGAAGAATTGGATACAAATTCTCTCACTAAATAAATCGTTCTCACTTATGTTGAATGTATCTAAATCGTATAGTGTCAATCATTTGAATTGGATCATGTAATTTTTGAAATTTCTCTAAAAATTACAACATTTTATATATCTAAAACTTTGATAATTTATTCAAATAGTTATTTTTCATTGTTTTTGTAGTTTGGAGATAACTATACTTACATGTATCAAACGTATGATAATTATAGTCATGATAGCATTGTAGGTAAAGTCCACCCAAATAATAATTTTGGTTGTTAACTAAGTCACTCATGTTAATTATTATTATCATATGTGCATATCGATTCACTATTAAGATCATAAAAAAAAAACAATATTTTTTTTGTATGTCTCAACTCATTTAACCCGTATTACAATGATAAGGTTTTGTTATAGCATTTTATGATTTTAGTCTCTTTATTTATAAATTTTTCAATAATATAAAACACAACATTTTTTTTTCTCGTGTTAGTAATGAAAAATGAATTTTTTTATTTTTCCATGCTATCTTATCGCATGAAATCTTATATCTCTAACTATCTACTTAATTTTTAATACTTTTTTTATTATATTAGTGCAGAATATTTATTATGTTTATTGAAAAATTTAATTGATAAATTACTTAAAAGGATCAAATTAACCTAATTTACTCTAATCGATTACCTATTGATAAATTTTTAATGCTTTAGTAAGGCATATGATATCAAGAGTAAAATTACAAATAAAGGTCAACGATCATATCACTCAATTGGCACTTGTTTTAATCTTTAATGGTGTAAGTGTGATGGTGATGGTGATGTTAGATATTTAATCCTCCAGTCACACTATTCTAATCCAACACCCAAAACAACGATAATAATTATACAAGAATGAAATGCATTAACTGTATAAATTTAATAACTTTTTTGTCTATTAATTACGTTAAGATTAAATAACATCCTTCTAAAAAAAAATAGAAGATAAAATTACATCAGCAGATTCTAATTGTACCTATCAACAAAAAAAACGGAAAAAAAGTGCAACTTAAGCAACGCCTGAGGCTCAGTTAACCTTTGGGATTGTTGAACATGGAGTGTAACAAATGATACTATGGGAACTATTGTGCACGAGCCACGGGATAAATCTTTAGCTTTGGGCCGTTAAGTATAACAATTAACAAGTGTACATGTACATAAGTCCAATAAATATACATACCTTATTTTACGGCTAAAACTTCTCCACTATGGCTTCCTGTTCCTGCGGCACCCATTGCACTCCGGATTAATAGGACCGAGCATGAAGCAATAATGAGAGTGTAGAAAATAACATCTTTATTTTGGCACTTCAAGTTTCTTGTTGGATGGGTTGAAAATTAAAAGATCTATATTAATCAAACTTTAAAAAAATCAAAGGGCCGCAAGTTTATATTTATAGTTACAATAAAGAAGGTTTAATAGTGATACCATGTAAATTAGTTTTATCTTGTCTTCCGATCATATATTATTGTTTATGATAAATCTATTGATTTTTATAAAAAAAAAATTATATAAACAATTATTTATGATAAAACGAATGTGTAAAACTATTTTAAAATTTTAGTATATTACCATTAAACTCTTAATATAAATAAAAAGGTTATGATTGGTTCAATTTAGATTTCAAGTGAATTTTTTTACTAAGGTTAAAATTGATCATTTCTATTCTTACATAATAAAAATATTCTCATGATATACACCCCTTTTCCTATCTTCTGTTGTGGTTTTAACATTCGTAATATGTGGTTTAGTATTAGAAATTTCTATTTTAAATAATATATTATATACTAAATAACATAGCACAATGAAATATTATTATTTTTAAATTATATAAAATTGTGTATATACTTAAGAAAAAATAAGTTTTTATTTATTCTCTCTAACACCTTTTTCATTATTATTTTATTTTTAAAATAAACTGGAAAAGTTTTCAAACAATAAAAAAAGATATATGTGTGGTAGCCATCGATAAAGAAAAGGAAGAAAGATACGTTTGATGGGGGGGAGAATACATTGAACATGGGGGAATGCAGAAGATAGGAGGAAACCAAGACAACGAATGTTTTTTCAGATCTTAGCATAATCTTGCGACACCGGTGGCGCTTTGAAGAGACTATTGTCACCAAATAATTGAATATCAAATAACAAGGTTTTATCTAAATCTCTAAAACTTTCTAGGTAACCAAATATTAGGCCATGCAACACTTCCAATAATAATATACTATATCTCTACGCAATTGGTGTTAGAAATTATCAAGACATGGTCTCTCTTAAAAGAGATCACCAATTCAATTCTACATGGTCTTTAGCATATGGTGCCATTTGGAGTAACGAAGTTGATTCTTGGACGGTGTGGTTTGTTCAATGGCCGGTTCAGTTTGGCTATAGAGTGGAGAATGTGGTTTTTGCAGTATGGAGGGAAGACTCCAGATTTGGTCCAATGGCGGCACCTTGGATCATCAATTATGGCTATTTTTCTACTTTGGTGCTCTTCATTTCATTTTCATAAAAAAATATACACAAACTCGAAAGACAAATAATAAAAAAAAAGAAAAAATAGAAGGCATATATGGAACGAGAATATAAATTGTTAAAGTTAAATGTTACTGCAAAGATCATAATAAAATTGTGTCTTATATATATATATATATATATATATATATATATATATATATATATATATATAACAACTTTAAAAAATGAAGACTTATAAATAAGAATCACGGTAGTAGTTATATACGACTACTTAAAAAAATAGTGTGTATTTATTTTTAAATCTTAATAGGAATTAACATAGGTAATGAATAATTCACTCAATAAATACCCGTAAAAATTATTCATGATGTTAAGTTAATTATTTGTTTGATAATATGGGTATAAGCACAAGTATTATGATTTATGAGTACTTTTTTTTTTACAGCCACTTCATCCTATACTTATAATCACACAATTATAATAACAATTTTAAATATAAATTTATAGAGTAATCGACTATTGTTGTTTTGTCCTCTGCTATATATGTCAATCTATAGAGGGGACCTCGACGGAGGCTAGCTATACTAACTACTAAGTACTGACCATTAATTAAATCATAATGTATGACTATGACTATACTATAATGTATTTAATTTAATCATTGTTACATTTTTATATGGACATGCGTGTAGACTATTATGATTATTGTCTAGCTTGTTGCAATAATAAAATCATTTTATATTTTTGTATTTATTGTGATTGGAGTCATGAATGCGGTAATGCTATGACTTGTGCTATAATCTCCGGCCACCTTATGATGAAGCAAATGGTTAATGGTTCAAGAGATTTTGAATGTTCTAATACGAAAAGACATTTTTAAAACTAAAAATATATAACAGCTATTTCATTTGTCGCCTTACATATCATTATCTATTTTATTTTATGAAATAGTGTGGGTGTCGTTAACCAAATAGCAGAAGAAGCATTTAAAATGTTTGATACAAATTTCTTAGCTAAAGAAAAATAAAAAGTATTTTTAAGCATTGAGATGTTAAATGTGTTTGATTGTGTTTTTGTTTATTATTTTTCAAAAAATTTATTTTGAATAAAAGATTTCAAAATTTATTTTTAAACAATTGAAATAGGGGAAGAGAATATGAAAATGTAAGGAAGAATATTAATAATAAAAAAACAGAAAATATAAAAACTTAGAGATATTCTATGTTATTATTTTAAAACTATTCTTATTAAACTATTTCTATTTTTTTTTGGAAACAAAAAACATTTAAAAAACTATACACCCTAAAAATATCCACTTTTCATTTTAATTAATTAACCCATTTTTAAAGCATTTTGATATTTATACACTATTAAATCAAAATTTATGTTAGTATGACTTATGAGATGGTAATTA
Organism: Glycine tomentella; assembly: GCA_007407185.1. Classification (NCBI taxonomy): domain Eukaryota; kingdom Viridiplantae; phylum Streptophyta; class Magnoliopsida; order Fabales; family Fabaceae; genus Glycine; species Glycine tomentella. The sequence continues at coordinate 3,516,224 of PYAF01005867.1, forward strand.
TAAAATTTAATAAACTTATTATATATAATTGTCTAATTGTAAAATTCAATAAAGATGTTGTATAAAAAAAAATTTAATTTTTTTTAAACATAGAATATCTCTATGTTCAGTAAGTTGTTCCATTTTCTGTTTTTTATTGTTTATATTTTTCATCAAACTTTTTATATTTTCTTCCTCTATTTCAATTTTACTTTCATTTAATTCATTAACCCATTCTTTAAAAATACTATCAACAATTTCATGTCCATGAAATGCTTTTTTTTTCGTCATTCAATTTGATGTTATATTTTTAAATAGGGACAATTTTTTAAGAGGAACGTGTATTTGGATTTTTTCTTATCAAGGAAAAAAAAATGCTAATATAGGTGACAAATTTGGAGTGGCCGAAAGTCACTCACAAGTACCAATTATGGGTGCAATTATGTGCTTCCATTCAATACACGAAAACCCCCCCACCCAATTACATTGTTCCATTTCATAATCTAATATCATGATCTTCACAAACTCTTTGCAATAATTCAAGGATAAATTAATCCATAATGCCACGTGGCGATCCACCTGTGATCCCAATCATTGAAGCAACATAACTAATCAGCATCTCTTGGATCTCAGATACAACTTCTAATGAAAGTAAAACAAGTGGACCAATCATATGTCCCCGCGTCACTCATTCAAACTATGATTCCAAAAGTATCCTCAGCCGCTAATTATGTTTACCACATAAAATCACAGTGAATCAGTGATTGCTCTCCAAATATGATTCAATGCGTGATTTTAGAATACTTGTTCGTAAATATTTTTTATAAATATCTTTATTATTTTAAAATATAAAAAATAATAAAATACATCACATACTTTCTAATTAATATTCTCAATGTATTTGTTCTCCTAAAAAAAATCTCAATGTACTTGTTACTCGTTAACAGAATACTTTATTTACTTGTTCCCCCTCATTCTTTAACATCTTAACGGTTACATTACACATACTTCAATTAAGTATGAAAAAACTATTGATTAAAATACTATTTAAAATTATTTTATGAAACATTACAAAAATAATTATAAAATATTATAACAATCTTTTACAATAATAAGTTTCTATAAATTTTAAGTTTGATGCGGCCATGATGCACCTTCAATGTTGCATTTCGTGAATCTTATTATGTTATTTTAGTCACAACTCATTACCTTACATTTAATGTAATTATAGAAGAAACTAAGGCTTGAGTGCGACAAAAAAAGGATTAAGGTTTACTAGGTTTTCATTTTAAAACAAATACTATTATAATTATAATTTCAAATGAGGTTTTTTTATAATGAGAAAGTTGAATTATCTTTGGTTATATTTAGTAAAGTTTTACAAGGAAGGGAGGGGGGTTTTCATTTTAATAATTTTTTTAATGTACTTATATAAAAATACAATGTTATTATGATACAAATTTAATGTTATATTTTTGTTTTTATAAATATTATATAATTCTATTACTCTATAAATAAAAAATAAATAAAATATCCTCCTTTCCTTTCCCTTATAAAAATTTACTCCCAAATATATAATTTTTCTTTATTTAGTCACGTACAAAAGTAAAAAGTAACAAAATAAATAAATGATACGGTGTCCTTTTTTATATATATAAGTGATGCAATTTTTCTCACCTATAATAAAATAAAAAAAATAGAATACCTTAAATTAGACAATAAATAAATTGTCCTAATTAAAATTCGACGTTTTCCTCTATTAAAAAACTGCTGTTAAAATCATAAGTATATAATTATTTTTCACAGCATAATGTTTGTGTTCCCAACTTTCTTGCTTCTATTTTACTGGATAGAGCACGCAGGGCCATTAAAGTGGGAGATTCGCCTTAATTTTCAGTGACTAATTCTACGCAACGATTTATCGTGAATTCAGTTCAGCTGTTGGATATAAAGAAAAGTTTGAAAGGGAATTAAAATATTCAAAAAGTTGAAAAAGAAACAGACGTCTAAGTCTAACCTCGTAAATGCAATTGCAACAGACAACGCCGTCTTTTCCAAAATCAAATTCCATTTCGGTTTCAGACCATCTAACGCGTTTAATTCAAATTCAACCCCTCAACGTTATCATAATTGCGCCTCACTATCAATGTGATTATGTGAACGTCAATAGCATTCTAAAATTGATATACTACCATTTGCTGTAGATATTTAACATACTTATTTAAGTTATATATTGAAAATATGCTATTTGCTATTTTAAAAAAGTATTCCCTAATATATAAATATTTTTCTCTTGAATACGAAGGTTCCTTGCCTCATGCCCCGCCTTCCATTCATCCATTAACAACTTTACAGTATAACACTTTTGAGGAGCACAAAACTTAAAGCATAGTCTACAATAATTTTTCAATAAGAATTGAAGTTTTATTTTGATAATATGCAAAAATAAAGATTTATACTAAAATAATATGCATGTTTTTGAGGGTTTTTTTTTTTTTTTTTTTAAAGAATGCATGTTACTGAGGTAAAACTCTTACTATAGTTGAAAAATAGCACGAAGATCATTTACATAATTGTGTATATGTAAGTTTTTTTCATTTTGATAATTAACTATAGTCCTATTTGAATGACTTTTTTATTTACTTATAAAAAAATAAGAAGGTAAAATAATTAAATTAAGTTATTAACATAAATTAAAATTAATTTATGTACTTAATTTTTATGAAAAAATCCATTTAACTTCTTTAAAATTTAAGGTGTGTAAATTGATTTTATATTATGAAAACAATCAATGTTTTATATTTTTTTTATCTTGTAGTAAATACTTATCAATTGATCCTAAAAAAACAAGATATCTTATAAATTGAAAAGTGTTACTAACATTTTCATAAGTAATTTATGCACTTTTTTTTAACAGTTTTATTCTTTATTATTGGCTGAAAATCATAATTTTATACAACTCATTTTTTATTCAAGGAACTTTACTCGTGATTTGATATTTTTCAATAAATATAACCAAAACCAAAAGTAAGTTAGAAGAAGTGTTATTAGATTATATATTACGAACAATCCTCTTTTCATAGAAATTTTAAAAAAATTAAATCTTACTTATTATCTCAATATCTTGCGTGCAATATCAAACAGTTATCTATATTTCAGTATTTCCACCACCATGTTAGCCGAAAAAAAAGGTATACGACCACCCGTGTGGCGTGTAGAATAGAAATATAGAGTAGTATTATTGTTAATATTTAATATTTATTCTTAGATGGTGATATAGGACCATGATGCCCAAGATTCAAGAGGCCATGGTGGGTGAGTAATTAATGTAAGAGGCAATAAAAATATTAAAAATGATCTTTAAATAAACCCGGTTTCTGTTTTATAGTTTAACTTATGGAATAAATATTTTTTTCGTAACAAACTAATCATCAAATCGCAGACGACGAACATGTACTTAGCACATTCATGTTAGCAAAGGTCAATAAGTTCTCCAGTGGCTGATATAGATTTATTTATTTATTTTATTTTACATGCGTACATTTTGAAATTCAAATTCAAAATTTTAGACGCAATACGTTTTAGGTTATTCTATTTTTTAACGTGTGCTGCTTCATGGCGTATTGGTTATGATATTAAAAGCTAAAAATTATTGAGAATAAGTTTTAGAAGGCATTCAATAAAAGAAGTAAGATAAAAGTTAAGAAAAAAAATCAGTGTAAAATTTTTTACATCATTATTTAATCAAATCTATTATGTATGATAAGATTATTATTTTTTATAATAATTATTTTAAAAATAATATCAACTATTAAATAATAATTTTAAATTATTTTATACTATCAATACATCATCATTAACTCAAATAAAATTAGAAGTTACACTGTAAGAATATATATACTCAACATGGTCGCTATTTTGAGTTTAAGCAGCCAACTTTCATGTACATCTTCTGACATGTTTCAAAGAATACTTCATCAGTTTATTTTAGAGACACTTGCGAAAAGAATACTTAGAAAAGCAAATAAATAGTTATTATTAGAAAATATATTAGGAATAAAAAATTTAACAAAATTTTAATTGGGAATATAAGCAAAATATTTCTAAAATTAGTTTTGTATAAAATGCATTTAGTCTTAAATATCAGCTACAATTAAGTTATGCTCATCTAATGCCAACTTTCACAGGTAATTATTTCCGAAGTAGATAATTAAACGTTAAATATCTGTCCTTACCCCCCTTATTGGTCCCACTTCAGCATGTAGCTACTTTTTTTGAATTTCAAGCTTAAAAAATCCTATTTTAGTGTTGGATTCACCTCAACAAATATGTATGTAATATATCTTCATAATTTTATCTCTCTGTATCCTCTCCCTCCTTTTAACTTTTAAGTTTAATTTTAAAGTCAAATTGTATTTTAGAATTAAAGATAAAAATATTTAGCGTTAGATTGTAGAATATAAAAATTGTCGAAGATAAAAAAAACAATTATCACCTAAAATATCATTTTTCTCTCTCATCCCCCCTCTCTTATGTCTTATGTAATTGTTGTGTTTGATTCTTTTGAATTTGTGTCAATTATATTTCAAATGTCCTATTTTTAGGTGAATTTAAGGTGAGAGCTTATGATTAATTTCTTGAGAAAATGAGATTCATTTAAGGAATTAATTTCTCTAATTTTTTTATATGTATAAATATGAAATTTAACCCATAACGATAAAGTTAAAGGTATTAACCATATCAGATTAGTCTGATTTTCAAGTGATACAAGATAATGTGTGTTGTATTTCTATACTTATTATTTAATATTTATTTTGTTTCAAAATCATAAGTAGAATTATGATGGAGGATAATTTAAGTTAAAATGTGTTCTTAATTGTGCACACAAAAACATTTATTTATGGTCCAATGTTATAAGAAAATTTTATATGATTAAATTAATTTGTAAATTTCGGAATTATTCAACAATTTTTAATCAGATTCTTTAATTATTTTTATCATCGGATCCTTGTTGTAAGGTGAAGCCTAGAAATTTATGAAAAAACATTTGAGTTGAGTGGATAAAGATGTGAGAATACTGATTGAAAATATTGAATTCAAAACTTACAAATGTAAAAATATTAACTTGGAAAGGCGAAAATATTCATTATAGATCTGTAAAGATGATAACATTGAATGCATGAATTAATTAAGTTATTCTTTTTAACGATAATTAGATGAAAAGATAAATTAAGAAATAATTATAAATTCAATGACTCAATTAAAAAATAATCTAACAATTTAATTAAAAATTATCAAATAATACAGGAACTACAAATTAATTTAATCATTTTATATTATAAACTATAAAGTAAACTATTGTAAACATTTTACTTTTTCTAATGTATAATGTGTATTTAAACACGATTTTTTTAACAAAATGCTGTACTATATATATAAATTTTAATATTTATATAATATTTTTTCTTTGAAAGATTTTGCACTATTAATATTTTTTTTCTTTCTAATTTATAATTACGTGAATGGTACACACAACGCAATACACGAAAGTGGGCGAATCTTGAAATATCAGAAACCTGGAGGTGTCTAGTTGCAATATTACGGCATGGGAAAATACCCTTTCACGTCCATGACGCGTACATAGCCACGTATTTGGACAAAGATTAGCCCAAAATCTAGCGTATGTAGCTGTCAGTATAGGGTACACGCGACCCTCCAAACAAGTAGTAGCAAATAAATAACTACCATCCAATTTCCATGTAGATAAGAAAATTTTGAAAATTTGAAGAAAAATCTAAACTATAGTTTTTTTTTTTTTTTGATATTTTTCGGAGGCAAGCAAATAGAGTGAGTCCCATACAGGTAAAATTTTCTTCTCTGTGTTTTCTTATTATTCTTCTTCTTTCTTCTTCTCCTCTTCACACAGTTCTCTTGTTTTTTTTCTTCCATTCAGCAATTCTTCCATTCTTCATATCTCTCCTTTCTCTTGCTTACCCTCTTCTCTTTCCTCCAAAAAGATTGCGACTTTGCCTATGTGGCTCGGTTTCTTTGACTCGTTCACACCAAATTCTTTGCTTATTTCTGAAAACAGTGCAATTTTGTGTCTTTAGGAGCTCGGATTCATTTGGGGGTCACATCCTTGTATTTGTTCTTGGGTTTGCTTTGACGGTAAGGTTTGCATTTCTTTCTATTTTTTTATTTTTTTTAAATTTCAAATTATGGGCTCTTATTTTAAGCCTTGATGGGAGCGGAAAATAGCAGCTTTCTTGATGAATCTTGGTCTAACATGGAGGATTTGATTGGAAACAGAAGATTTGATGGAGTGCTTTGTCTGATTTGTGTGGATCAGTCTTGTGTGGTTTCCTTTTTTCATAATGATGTTCTTTCTGCTTTGAGCTTTGATTCATTTATTCACTACTGTTTCAAAGCTGTGTCTAGCTGTTGGCATTGCTTGCCATTTTAAAGGTTCCAATTCTAGATTTTGGGTTCTCAATTCTTTGTCAATGCACTGTTTACAAATGAATCTGGAATTGGAGTCCTTGATTGAGTTTTGTGCTGTCTTGTGTTTTAATTTGTGTCGCTAATGAATCTGTGTCGTCTCAGTTGTTTTTACTTTGGTAGCAATTCTTTTGATCTTGTATGGGTTGTTTGCTTTTGTTTGGAAACTAATATCACCAACATATCACCTTAAGTTGATGATTTTTCCATTTCTTTTTTGCACTGTTAGACTAGCAATATTTTCCTTATTCGTTCTCTCGATGGAAACTGAGCTTTCCTTCCCGCAAGCTTTGTTTGATTCAACTTGCTGCAAAGTTGTTCTGTATTTCCTTTCCTGTGTTTATTGCATCAATCTATAAAAAGGGCTGATTTTTCCCCTTAGGTGCACTTTTTAAAATGCTTTATCATTTTCGTGTAGTCCATGAATTTCAACACGCTCATATCTTACCAAGAGGCTTCCTCTCTCTCTCTCTCTCTCTGAAAATGATTTCCATAAAATAAAGTATTTAGCATAAGCAATGATTTCTAATTTTCTATGATCTTTTTATACTCCATGAAACACTTAGGATCTTAAAACAATTATTTGATTCTATGGTTTGATAAGAGCGAATATCTGTTTGATATAGGGTGCTATTGTGAATTCCGGCATATATTTAGTTAGATGATGCTTTTTCATCTTTCTTTTCATTCTTTACATGTTACAGTTTTTGTTTATGTACACATTTTAATTTGAATATGTAATGTTTGATAACTATTAGTTTACTCAGAAGGAAAAGTGAACTGAAATTGAATTTTATGCATCTATATATATTTTTTTTCTTTGGAAGATTTGATTTATTCTAGTTGGTCTATATAAGGAGTAGAAACATTATTATATTGACTTTTTGGTGAGTTTTAATGAATTAGTTCAATAAAGAGAGAAAAAAATTTAAAAACTCACTTACTACTCATACTTTTTGTTGTACCAGAATAAGTGATCAAAATCAGGCCTCTTTATAATATAGTTTCTGGACCAGTGTTGGATCGGATGTGTAGTATGTGCCGTTATTGTGGTGTGGGCTTGACAGAATCAAATTTTGACAACAAGAAACAGGGAAATGAGAGTAGTCTAAAGTTGAATGATAAAGTTTCCATTAGGCCTTGCAAATCTTGTGGAGAGAAGCTAGAGCGAGCAAATGCGAAATGGCATAGTACAAGTCCTTATGCAACACCACTTATCAGTCCGACTACATCATTGCTAAGTACTGATAGCTGTGTCTCCACTTGCAGTAATTCTTACCCCCCTGTCCTCATTTTATAATGTTGATGATATTAGTCTTATATCACAATTTATATAACCCAGTTTTTCTTCAATATCCGATATTTCAGGTGAGTTTTCAGTTGATGTGAACTCATGTGATAGGTACTTTAGCTATGTCCAAACAGATGTGTGAATATAATGCTTAACTCAGCTATGCTCAAATACTTGCTTTGTTTCTTCTATTAGGAATATTCAAGAAGAAAGTTCAGTTGAAGGTGTTGTGGAAGAGCTTGATTATAAGTTGAATGGTTCACAAAAGGTGATGGAAAACAATAACAACAGTGAGGGTTACACAGTGAGAGATGTGGAGATTGGACAAGGACATAACTTTCAAGAAGTAAAAGCTGATTTTTCTGAAGAACCTACCGCATCCTCTGCTGAAGAAGCTGAATATTCTTTTCCTGATGATTTGGATGTCCATACTTGGGAACCTCCTGAGCCAGAAAACCCACAGGATGATATGGAAAATAGTGTGACTTGTAATGACGACGACGAAGACCAGGGCCTAGGGATTGCAAACTGGGGTGAGCCTACCTCTATGAGTAGTTCAGAGGATGAATTAAGTGGGAGCTGTAGGTTCAAAGAGGAAAAACAAAGAGCAATGGAAGAAGTAATGAATGGGAAATTCAAGGCACTTGTTGGTCAGCTTCTTAAATCTGTGGGAGTTTCCTCTTCTGATGAATCTGATAAGAGTTGGGTGGACATACTTACATCTTTATCATGGGAAGCTGCTTCTTTTTTGAAGCCTGGTGCCATTGGAGGTAATGCAATGAATCCTGATGGATATGTTAAAGTGAAGTGCATTGCTGCTGGTTCCCGCAGCCAAAGGTAAAAAAATAAAATAAAAAATAGGTTCATTAAGAATTTGCTTTCTGGTATTTCTATTTATTGTTTGCTTATACTTGCTCTAACTGGTAAGGACATGGTGGTATATTTATTTAAGAGTTTTTTTGTTTTTTCAAATGCATAATGGTTTTTTGGTACTATGGTTAGGCTTTTGAGAACTCATTTTGTATCATGTTATTTTTAAGGTGTCCCACCCCCCAGCTATTTAAGAACTTTTTAAAAAAATTCTTTTCCATATTGAAGGACATATAGAGTTCAATTATTGTGACGTTTTAAGTTTGACATTTCCTTTAGCAATATGTTTCACTTGTTTTACTTTGATATTCTTTTCCTACTATTTTGAACTCATAGGAGTCTTGCTTGTCTCATAACCATTTAAATGAAAATTGAGCATATAAAAATTAACATGCAATTTTATGAGTCATAATAGCAAATTTTAAAGAAAATATTTTGTGTTGTAGTCAACTAATCAGAGGTTTGGTCTTCAAAAAACATGCTGCTCACAAGCATATGCCTACAAAGTGTAAAAATCCAAGATTATTACTGATCAGCGGTGTGCTTGGCCATTCTATCAATGGGCTGTCCTCATTTGACTCCATGGATCAGGTTACCTAATTAGATTGGATTCTGTCCTTATTAATATTCCATTCTCTGGCTGATTATTTTTTCATTTATAGGAGAAAGATAATCTGAAATCTAAAATGGATCGTATAGAAATGTGCCATCCAAATGTTATATTAGTGGAGAAAACTGTTTCTCGTGATATACAAGAGTCAATTTTGGCAAAGGGAATGACACTTGTGCTTGATATGAAGCTTCATCGTCTAGAAAGAGTTGCATGTTGTACTGGTTCACCAATTTTATCATGCGATAATTTGAACGGTCAAAAGCTAAGACACTGTGACTTTATCTATTTTGAGAAGTTTGTGGAGGAACATGATGCTGTTGGTGAAGGAGGAAAGAAGCCCATCAAGACTTTGATGTTCATTGAGGGCTGTCCTACACGTTTGGGCTGCACGGTATGCCATTACCAGTAACTTAGAAACTCTGTTTTCTTATTTATTCTAATTCTTAATCTTCCAAACTATTTAGACAGATTCTTCATCTTTTGTGACACTGCAAGTTTGTATGTGTTTATTGACATATTTATTTGAAAGCACATGTGCTTGTATAGTTGAACATTCTGTCTCTTTAGCATGCTATGATTATAAAGCATCAATGTAGATGTGGACACCATACTACACTTACAGATGTATTAGTGTATATGATAATATATTAAATAATGAAGTAGCACTTTTTACATATACTGTTGCTGGTTTTCACTTAGAAAGGAAATGTTAGAAAAATATAAAACCATTTACGTATTTTTGCCTAACAGCTCAAGTCTCAATGAGTTTTCTAGTTATATTCCTAGTCAATGTTGAACATCTTAACACATCCCTCACACCCAGGATTGGACATCTAGAGCCTCAAGTTTGCAGGATTTAACATCTAAGGGTGGCCCAATATTAAGACTAGATAGAATTTATATAAAACCATTCATGTGTCTTCACCTAATAACTTAAGCTTTTGTGATAGTTGATTCATGACAAAAAATAAACTGCATATCAAATGGTTGTTGTATACTATGGAGCATGTTGTTAAACATCAAAAACTACTAATGCTCTCATTTTTCAATGAATGGATGTTTCCATATATCAGTATATAATGCCTGAGGAGTATTTTCTCTGACTTTGGTGTACAAGAAATTTTAAACAATTTTTTCTTCAAGTTATCAGTGTAGCAGTAAGTTAAAATTGGCTTGCAATCCTTTATTTCCAAACTGCTCCCACAGGATATTTATTCTCCACCTTGTGCTTTGTTAGTTATGATGTTTATGGATTTTTGCTACTATCATCTGCCATGATATGAATGTGAACTTATAGTTTATGGCCTCTCTTCCTGAAAATGTTTTTTTATCTAGTGTTTGGATGTTATTAACTTGAGCTTTACTTGCAATTGCAGATTTTACTGAAAGGTACACACAGTGATGAACTGAAGAGGATCAAATGTGTCATGCGGTGTGCAGTTGTCATGGCATATCATTTAATCCTGGAAACCTCCTTTCTTGTTGATCAGAAAGCAATGTTCTCTACCATGCCTGCTGTGCGTGTAGCAGATATCTTGCCAACTGATAAAAAATCCTGTGATTTAGCATCCATTAATTCAAGCATTCCATCTCTTGAGTATTCTGCTGAGAATGGAATATTTAGTACTGATATTCCCATATGCAATGGACTTCATGAAAACAACATCAATGGTTTAAACCTAGGATCAGAGGAATTTTCCCCATTCTCTTGTGAACCATATAATCCAGCCGTATTTTCTGGGTTGTCAGCTATTTCATCTTCTCTTAAAAAGGTAATGGGGGACAGTTTTCCCTTTGCATCTTCTGCTCCTTGTCAATCTTTCTCAGCATATTTTGGCTTCAATGGAAGGAAACCTGATGGCCAGGTTAATGAGTCGATTTCTGTTTTAAGCTCTCTGGAGGCTGATGAAAATACCATGATGGAAGCAAAAAGTCATTCTAATAAAGTGAAGTTGCTTAATGGAGGACAATCCCTGTCTTCACCTGTGCACTTAGATTCCAAAGGGAATATAAGTAAAGATGATGAAAATAATAGAAAAGAACTCCAAAGTAAAGATGATATCAATGCAGTGTTGGATTCTCAGAGTATTTTGGTCTTGATGTCTAGATGGAATGCCTCAAGAGGGACTGTATGCCAGCAAAGCCATTTTTCACATATTATGTTCTACAAGAATTTTGATATTCCACTTGGAAAGTTTCTGGAGGATAACTTACTCAATCAGGTTTTCATTGCTTTTTTCTCCCCCTTCATTGCTATATTTAGTTGACTAATGGTAATCATTTGATATAGTGTAGATAAGTTCATTTGATAAATCTATACTCACGGTTGACAAGCATGTTGGGAATGAAGTTTTCAAATGCGATATCATTTTTGTGTGTGTGAATTTGTGCATTTTCTCTGCAAAATGAGGTTGGACTAGGTTTATGTTCTAACTGATTGTTTTTTGTTTTATATACAGACAAGACTTTGTGATGCCTGTCAAGAATTGCCAGATGCCCACTTTCATTATTATGCTCATCACAGTAAACAGCTTACTATACAAGTTAAACGCTTGCCCCAGGAAAAAAGTTTGCCTGGGGAGGCAGAAGGGAAAATTTGGATGTGGAGCCGTTGTCGAAAATGCAAGTCTGGTTCTACAAAGAGAGTGCTGATATCCACCACTGCCCGTAGTTTATCATTTGGAAAATTTTTGGAGCTCAGCCTTTCTTACTATTCTTCGAGCAGAAAATTGAGTTGTGGACATTCTCTTGATAGGGATTTTCTCTATTTCTTTGGGTAAATTGGTCTACATATTCCTTTTTATAATCTGCTCTTTACTTATTTATGTTTTTGTTCAACATGTTCAATATTTGATTTAGAGAAACAGATGTAATGTTTATTAGCATGTCTATCTTGACTTCTAAATTCTATTGATTATGAAATAGGCTATTAAGTAACATTTAGTTGATTTCATTTTGTACTAATACAAATTTGAAGTGCTACCCAAGTACTTTAAGATTTAGGCATGAACATCACTGTGCTCAAGTATGTTTATTTTTATATTGTGCTCTGTATAGGCTCTATGACTTGTGGCTTAATAACATAAGGAGGGTTGGAAGTATGTTAACCTTGCATGTTATCTACATTGATGCTGGGTTTTATTGTCTTCCTTATCATGCAGATTAGGTCACATGGTTGCAATGTTCAGATATTCTTCTGTTGCCACATATTCTGTATCTATGCCTCCTCGAAAGCTGGAGTTCTATGGTGCAATAAGACAAGAGTGGCTTTTGAAAGAGACTCAGAATGTATACTCCCTATTAGGCTATTTTTGTATAGATATTTCTTTGATTTGTACTGGCTGAAATATTTTGTAGACATAGTTGGGCATAGTTATGTTCTTAATTCTAATACATTCCTTACGCTAAAATTACCTTTTTCCCCCTGTTTTAAGGTGTATATGAAAGGCATAACATTATTCACTGAAGTTGCAAACTGTTTGAAGACAATACAATTTGATGGCCTTGGAGGATCAACTAGAGATTTGTCTGAGGTTGAGAAGATGTTAAAGCAAGAGCAAGAAGAATTTGAGGTTAGCTTTCTGTTTGGAGAATGATTTAGACATTTTTTTTTCACAAGGAATCAACTTAAGTCCTAATTTGAATGTGCTTCTAAAAGTTGTGAGCCCAAAATCCCACTTTTCTACCTATAACCTCAAGTTTGGACATTTGTTTAATATGGTATGCCATAACTTATTTAAACATATGCTCTTTACATTATTAATAATGAAAATAAGATAATATTAATGGAATGAAAGTGACATAAAGTCTAATAGAAGTAATACAATAAAATTTTAAAATCTAATATTGATATTACTGTAGAGAAATGAGAAATAAGACTGGAGAAAATATCTTGAATGTTGCACAGTCTACGATTTGATGCTAGGCGCTAGCAAACATTTTTTCCCGAAAAAGAGAGTCCTATCTTATCACCTACCGTAGTGCCCAAAATCGTAGTCAAATTGATTTCTTTATGACTAAAAGAGAAGATAGAAATTCTTTTATCGACTGTAAGGTCTACCCTGGAGAGTGTATCGCTACGCAACATAAGCTGGTAGAGGTTCGGTTCAATAAAGTACTTAATATGAGGAAGAAGGCTCAAAATCCAAGGATAACATAGTGGAAGTTAAAGGAGGAAAAAAAATAGAGTTCAAGGAAAGTATGTTGCGTGAAGGACTTTGTTGGAGAAGCAAATGAAATATGGAATGAGATGACTGTGTATCCAAAATGTGGGAAGGAGGGTGTTGGGAGAAAGCAAAGGAAACAAATTTCTCACAAAGGAAACATGATGGTGGAATGGAGAGGTGCAAGAGGCAATTAAACAAAAGAAGGAATGTTTTGGATCTTTGCATAAAAGTCGCAATGATGAGAGCTTACAAAAGTTTAGATTAGCGAGAAAAAATGCAAAGAAAACAGTGCGGGAAGTTAGAGACAATGTTTTCGCTGATTTGTATAAAAATCTTGGGAGCAAGGATGGTGAAAAATGTATATACAAACTTGCAAAAATGAGGGATAAGAAGAGTAAAGATCTCACTCAAATTAGATGCATCAATGATAAAAATAAAAAACTTTTGGTAAGAAATGGAGATGTAAATGAAAGATGAACGAACAACTTTTACAAACTTTTTAATGGGGATGACGACAAAAGTGAGGTGGACTTGGAGGACGCTTATGATGATCTGTGTTTTTGTGTGACTGCAAAATTCCCCTTAAGCTAAAAGGAAAATTCTATAGAATAACTTTAATATATGGAGCTGAATGCTGGTTAGCACATAGACAACATGAGCATGAAATAGAGGTAGCAGCAAAAATTAGTATGTTAAGGTGGATGTGTGGTTATACGAAGATGAATAAGATAAGAAATGAAGATATTTGACGAAAGGTAGCAGTAGTACCGGTGAGTGAAAAGATGAGGGAACATAGATTGAGGTGTCTTGGGCACGTAAAGAGATGGCCACTGGATGTTCCCGTCAAAACAAAAACTTGTTACCAAGAGCTCGACACAAAGAAAAGTAGAAGTAGACCGAAACTTACCTAGGGAAAGGTAGTTAAACAAGACTTAATGAAGTGAGATATAAATTAGTGGAAGTGTCTTAGGACGGAATGAAGAAAAACTATAAAAGCTTGGTAGAGGGTTAAACTCGTTATCTTTATGTTCCAGATAGTTTCTTTTTAGTCCTTTTCCTCTTCATCTTTCCCCTCCTTCTTTCCCCCTCTTCTTTTCTTTTATCTTATTTCCCCTTTCCCTTTTTTTTTTTTCCAACCTCCTCGTATCTATCGTTGGGTTCATTTATCACCAACCCGAATTAGTTTGGATTAAAGGTGTTGTTGATGTTGATGTTGAATATTGATATTACTATAGCTCTAGTAAGAAGTTTCATTGCCAATGCAAGATTTAGTTTAGTGTAATTTATGATGTGGAAAGATTTAATTTGTCACTAGTCATACATTAGTTTTAGATTTTCATTTCTTTTGATTTCAAGTTTTTCCCCTTAATGAAAGCTTTGCGTATTATGATTAGTACGATTACTGATGTTCTCTTCCTTTGACTTGTGTTATGATAACAGGCAAACATCAAGACTGCTGTTGCTAAAAAAGGGGATCCAGACCAGGCTGCCTTCAAACTTCTCAGTTTAAACCGATTGATGTGGGATCTTTTGCTTCAATCCTATGTGTGGGTTCAACGCTTGTACACATTACACTCACCTGATGGTTTAAGACTTGAATCTGATGTCTCTGAGAAAGTTATGCATGAACATGATTATTCAAAGGTGGAAGGTACTGCTAGTAGAGAAACTGGGTCTATGGGTAATTTTATGGAAGATGGGGATGCCAATGGAAAAATTATGTTTGGCACATCTGTGCAAGTGAATGAACTACCGATGAAGGAAATTCCTATCAGTGGACCTTTTCTAGAATGCAATGAACTGGCTGATCCATCTAACACAGAGAATGAGAGGATACCAATTGTTGATGATTTGAGATCAAGAAGATCTTCTGACCAAAACTTGAATTTGAGTCTGGATGTTATACCAACTCATCTTGAAGTAGGTGAAAACTCTCCAGTTTCTACAGATTTTCAAACTAATCATTTGGTTGCTGATTTAAAGGTATTAAAAAAAGTTTCTTCCTTGCATTCACCAATTTCCAACATGCTGGATTCAAATGATTGGTTCTGGAAGCCATTTGCTGACATTCGGCAGATAGGCATAAAGGAATTCCAGAAAAGATTATTGCCAAAATTTGAATCAGTAAGCAGCTCTATTGCTGAATATATACCCACAGCCAATCAATTAATCACTGAGGAAGGTACAAGGTTGCATATCCCTCTCAAGACTGACAATCATGTTGTGTCTGACTTCGAGGGTGAACCCTCGAGCATAATTGCTTGTGCCTTATTGAAAGATGCATATGAGGTGTCAGAAATTGATGAGGATGAGAGAAATGAAAGTGGAATAACTTCAAACTCAACAGAATGTTTGCATGGCTTGACCAATGGTGCTGCCTTAACTTCTTCACACTCATTTTCAAGAAGTTCTTCAGATTCGGATTCTGTGCATTCTGCAGGAAGCACTTCTTCAGAAGAGTCACGAGCCTCTCGTGCTACAGAAAACCATAGCATAGAGATTTCTATTGGTGATGCAAAATCACTTGGGAGGGAAAAATATTCAGTGATATGTCATTATTTTAAGCAGTTCCGTGAACTTAGAAATTGGTGTTGCCTATCTGAGCTTGATTTTATTGCTTCTTTAAGCCGCTGTAGGAATTGGGATGCCAAAGGTGGAAAAAGCAAGTCCTGTTTTGCAAAAACACTTGATGACAGATTCATCATAAAGGAGATTAAGAAGACAGAACTTGATTCATTCTTGGGGTTTTCTTCTCTGTATTTCAAACACATGAGAGAATCATTTGAGTCTGGCAGCCAAACTTGTCTTGCAAAAGTCTTGGGGATATATCAGGTCGGTGAGCTGTTTGTTATGCATCTTTTTCTTTTCCATTGGCCAACTTTTTCTCCTATTTTAGGCTTACATGTTGTTCCCTGAAAATAGTTGGCTAATAGGGAAACTAAAAAAAAGAAAATGATATATTTTCAGGAACCAAAAATATATTTAAGCCACTATTATATTTTCTGGCTTTATAGAATTTTAAGCATTTCAATCTCAATACAGGTTACTAAAAGACACGTCAAAAGTGGAAAAGAGGTTAAATATGACCCCCTCATGGTGATGGAAAATCTTACCTACAATAGAAATATTACTCGCCAGTATGATCTTAAAGGTGCTCTTTATGCCCGGTACAATTCTGCTGCTGATGGCGCTGGAGATGTTCTTTTGGATCAGAACTTCGTGAATGACATGAACTCTTCCCCGTTATATGTCAGTCTTAAAGCAAAGCGTTATCTTCAACGTGCTGTTTGGAATGACACATCTTTTCTGAATGTAAGTCTGCATTACAAGCAATAAGCCTATAAGCATAACTTTTCTCACTGAAATGTATTTCTCTGAACCAATTTATGTGCTAAACATGGGGTATATACTTGGTAGGACTATAATATAAAAGGGACTGAAAATAAAATTGACAATTTATATAACATGATCCATATTTTCAAATATGATGAATTGTTGTACCTTCCCTTCATTTTTCCAATTTTGCATTACTAAAACACTTGCACCATAACTGGTATATATATTATGCATGATGTTGCCCTAGTGTTCATATTTTTCTTGAATTTGTTCTTGTTTTGGACTTATTTTCCTGCTCATCTTATTGTTTATTTCATCGTTTGCTCAATATGCAGTCAATCAATGTGATGGATTACTCATTGCTTGTTGGAGTAGATTCTCAGAAGCGCGAGCTTGTCTGTGGGATCATTGATTATCTCAGGCAGTATACATGGGACAAACATCTTGAGACTTGGATGAAGTCTTCACTTGTTGTGCCAAAAAATGTGTTGCCTACTGTAATCTCTCCTAAAGAATACAAAAAGAGGTTCAGAAAGTTTATGTCTACATATTTTTTGAGTGTTCCAGATCACTGGTGTTCCCAGAAATCCTCCAATTCTTGCAAACTTTGTTGCTCAGGGGAAGATGACCCTTCTCAAAAAAAGCCCTAGCACAAGAGTGCCAAGTGGTTTCTCTGTCCAAATCTTTTTGATTTAATTTTCTCAAAAGAAGAAAAAAAATACAAATTGAGAATTTATGCAAGTAGTTAGCAGTACTGTATATAGAGTCAATATTGATTATAAACCTACCCCTGCTATTCTGCGATTTTTAGCGAATTTCTAGGGATGCTGTCATACAGGTCCATCCTCTCCCAGTATGAGATGAGTAAATTTTTGTAAAGCCTAAGGTAAATGTAAAGGTTTACTTAATCAATGAAAAGTACAGTTGCTAGCTTTCCTTTGTACCCCTCCCCTATTTTTTTTTTTTTTTTGCCACTTTACAGACTAGAGTAAAAGCACATGATTAAATTGTTTTCTTAATCAGATTGTTACTGATATCTGTCTAAACAGTAGTGTTACATGCTAAACAAAAAGTGCAAGTTAGAATTTGATAAGAAATATGCTAGATTGCATAGAATAGTGTAATAGGAAATAGGAACTCATATAAGTGTGCCAACTTATATAAAATATTATATAAAATCCATTTGGCCGAGTAACATTTTTTCCTTTAAAATTTGATTTAAGGAGGGGTGGAGAACTGGAGATTCTGAAACAGGCAAGAAGGGTAGTTTGATTTTCCTCCCTTGTGATTGTGATGTTCAATTGTTTATATAAATCAACAGAAGGGGACATATAAGTAACGAAGCAACGCTTTGAATTATGTTTTATTTTTATTTTTTAAGTTTCATCCCAACTAGTGAATGGATTCATGGAGAGTGACTATGGATTTCTTAGGTGGCATGTGACAGGAAACTAATTAGATTAAATGATCGACGCACTAAGAACAATGGTTTCGACTGTTCTAGAGTAAGGATCATTAGTTAATAATTTTTCAATTTTTAAATGGAGAACTTACATTAGAAGAATTTTAAATCCTAAAAGTAGTGATTGTTAGTGAATGCCCAAAAAAGAGAAGCAAAAAAGAGATGTTTTTTTTTTTTTTTTTTGAATATGCTTTTGATCTTAAACTTACAAAAATGACGGATCTTAATTTTATTCTTTTAACATTTTTATTTTCTTGCAATTAAGTATCATCGTCAAGTGATGACATGAAAATAATATAGATTACATATTATTAATTAATATAACGTGATAATTACATAATTTTTTTGATAAATTATATTTTTAATCTCTTCTTTTCATTAAATAATTTTTTGACCAGTCTTACTTTTTTTTTTTTTTTTTTTTTTTATCTTTTTACAAGTTTTACTTTGATCCATCAATAATTTTTTGATTGGTCTTAGTATGCAACTATTTTTTTTGCAGTGTCTCAACTATTATTAGTTATTGTTTTATTCCCTTCTATCAAATATCATCATTAAACAATGATGTGGTAGCCATGTGACTTGCCATATAGTTTATTAATTTGATGTATCACCTATCAATGGCGTGGTGAATGCTGCTGATTTGAGAATTTGAAAATATGATGGTGTAAAATTGTGAGAAAAATGAAAATGTTTTTAATTCTTATATTTTTGGTCAAACATGTTCAAATATTCTTGTACTTTTATATTGATGAATTTGATTCACAAAGTTTAAAAAAATAGGAGGAACTAAATCTACATTTTTCTTAAAATTTGAGAATTAAATTCGTCTATTTGAAAACATAGGAACATTGATTATATTCAACTAAAAGTATAAAGACTAAATACACATTTTTTTTACTTAATTTAATGATTAAAGAATTTCATTTAAATGCACTAACAGTGCATAGTATTTTTATACCATAATCCACACATAATCATGTAAAATAAATTTGTTAATTTTTATAACAATAACCTTAAAAAGCATTTCAAGGAAGATGATTCTGTTTGTTTGATTTATAGTTTTTTTTACACAGTATGTGACAATTAATCTCAATTAAAATAAAAATTTATTTAAATTATTTTAATAAATTTTTAAATATTTCAACAAAATATCAAGGAAAGTGCTCTTCACACAATTTATCTTTAGTGGCACACAATTGTAAAAAATGGCATTATCCCAATTCAAATGTTTGTCCAAAATATATTTTGTATGCAGAGTCATGCACAGGCATAAACATTGCCCAAGTTGAAAGAAAATTCCTGCCGAAAGTTATTGCTATAGAAGGAAAAGTATATTTCCACAAGAATTTTCATTTCCGAGGAAGGAACCTGAAAAAAAAAAAATAGGGTCAAGAAAGACATAGAATAGCTTGTGTCTTCAAACATAAAATTAACGACCAATATTTCACTGTGAAAAAGTTATCAGACTAAAATACCAACAGAACCATGGAAACATATCAATTCAAGTGCAATAATAATGAAGTGAAAATGAACCGAGTAACACACTAACTCACGGTCAATGGCAACTAACTTCTACACATAAAATCCAGCACATGCTCTGTCAGCTGAGGGATGATCAAGGCAAAACTATCCAAGAATAGCCCAGCCAAAGGATACAACATTTGTCAACAAAAAGAAGAGTAAAATTGACGCCCACATCTATAAGTTTTAATTGCAGTTCCATTACCAGCAAAAAACCTAGTGCCACTAAACAGGTGAAGGTGATGATTAAAAACACAACTCAGACTTCGTCCTCGTGAAGAAGCATATTCGGAATGCCCTTGCTAACTGGAAAACGTCGTCCAGTCTCAGGGCAAACAAGGGCACCTTCTTCAAGGTGGAGTTCCAAGAGAGCATGGTGAAACTTGTTCAGAAATTCATCAGAATCTAGCATGGAAGAGTCGGCCTCCTCAGGTAGTTCAGTATATCCCATTGCCCGCGATGCATCAACAAAAGCCTTCCAATCAACCTTCTCAAACATCTTTTTCAGAAACTCACCATTCATTTCCACGGTCTTTTCCACCACTTTCTCTGCTTCAATGCGCAAAGGAAATCCATTCACCACACCCTTTATGTTCGAAGACAGCATGTTATGTGTTATAAGTCTCATCTTTATCAACAAGTCACAATATCAGCAGCAACACTTGGCACTTAGCCCTACAAGTTCAAAATACAAATAAACAACACAGTCAAGCATCCCTACAATACATAATCCCAATGAATCAAGTTTGCGTCAGGTTTTAGTAGCTGCTACATGGTTTTTGAACACATCACATGACTAGGCAAAATGAAAATGAATTAAATTATACCCAAGACAAGAATCTTGAACAAAGTACAATAGAAAATATCAAAATCAGCATGTTTAAAGTCTAAACACTAAGCCAAGCTACAATATCAACTACCAATGCTAAATTATTATTATTTTTGTTTAAAAAATCGTTACGCCCAAACCTATGGTATACAATTTATGCCAGTATTACTTAATTGGCCATCATTATCACATATTAGTAATAAGTTATAACAATCTTATAATTAGTATACTTGTTTAGCAGAAATAGCATGGATTTTAACATAAAGAAAATGTGAATCTCTTTGGCATAGCCACATCATAACTTGAACCATTAACTTTTCTTTACATAAAAAAAAGCTAGCAAATACCTAGATTATCTAGAGAAACTGGGTCACATTCACATACAGCATTGAACATGACCACTTTCAAAGTAACTTGTACATCACAGTTCACTATTGTTTTACTTAATTCAATTCCTTATGCTCAATTGGTCTTCTATTTCCGTTGCAATTCAAAAGAAATGAACAAATACATCCAAAGCACATTCCAATCCAATTCTAGCTATAAATTCCTCTCACTCTAAAGATAAATTGAACTATTAAAATACCAACACACAATTATATGGCCACTATAGTTCCATATTCCAGTCCTAACATAATCCACTTTGCAACAGCAAACCATAAAGATACCAATTCAAGTATAAACAATGAGTTCATACTTCACAGGCCAGCGTAGCTATACAGAGCATACCTCATCAGACCATTCAAGGTGTGTACGAACAGAATGTTGGTGCTCAAAACAACAGGTCAATGATGCAGATTTTCATCAAACAGAATTGATGAAACAAAGTATGCAAAAGCCACAATTGGTTCAGCACAAACACACACACACACACACACACACGCACCTTTCACACTTTAGAGGATGTAATTACAGAATTTACAAGACAAGGGACTTGTAGGCGGAAAAATTGTAGAACACAACATGTACCAAAGCCCCAATAGTTTAGGGTTTTTTGTCCTCTTATTGGTTAATTAATTCAAGCAAGAAGCTTTGAATTTTGATGCCCAGAACCCTACCGAGAGAAAGAGAATCAGCATGCTAGACGAAACAGAAAGAGAAAGAGAGGTACCTGTCGGAGACGTGACGCTCCGGCGAGATGTGACGGTGGCGGAAGACGTCGACGGCGGAGTGCGAAGACACAACGCTGCAGTGTGCTGTGGCGGCGAGATAGTCTGTGTATGTATTGGGTGATGAGGCAGTCTAGGTTCTTAAAAGGTTTACGAAAATATGTATTCGTATTTTAAATTAGATTTTATTTAAGATTAAAGGCTGATTTGGTGGTCTGCGGTATCCTATGATATCTTACTGTAAATATATTTTTTGTCTGCATTGATAGCATATGATAATGTTATAATTATTATATATGATAATTCTTATAATACTCAACTTATTATACAAAAATATATGTATAATATTATTATTAAATTTTAATTATATTTTTGACACAAATTTAAATTATATTAGTAATTAAAATATTAAATAGTTATTATTTAATTTTAAAAAAATTAAGAATAAAATATATTTTTAATCCTTCTAAAATATATAAAATTTTATTTTAGTCCTTCTAATTTTAAAATATGGCATAAGTCACTTTCTATCCTCAATCTAAAACATTTTTTATCTCTATAAAGTGTTATCTAAATCACTTGGAAAATCAAAATTAGACAAAACATAATTCAAAATTAGACAAAAAATTACAAATGACACATTTCAAAATTAGAGTGACTAAAAACAAATTTTTAGAGGGAATAAAACTGAATATTACATATTTTAGAGGAATTAAAAACATATTTTATGTTATATTTGAATAATAATTATAATTTTGAAAAATTTATATAATGGTATAGTTCTTATGTGTTTCCTTCTACAATGATTAAATGTGATGAATCTAATTGTTGATTATTGCCAAAAGTTGCATCCTAATCTGAGCACGAGTAAAGAAAGTAATCCTAATCGTTGATGATAAAATCAATGATTGATATTTCAATACATCAATGATTTGTTATGCATGTGAAAGTAATATCCATAATTATTTTCTAATTAATGACTGAGATTTGTTACTTGACCCTTTAGAGAAGCCAGATCCATTAAGGGAAAATTGGATGTTAGGAGGCAAGTGTAGGTGAGGAAATGTATGATAGGGTAAAGAGTTGGAGTTGAAAGAGTTTATATATGGTAGTGGTAGTAGTGCTGGCAAAGAAAGAGGGGAGTGGTTATGACTTATGATTGTGCAAGTGAGAGAAAGAAAGGCCTATCGTCAATGACAAGCACACCTTGACCGATATACAATTGCATCTTAAAGACGAACTTCTACACCATACATGAAAACATATCAATTCAAGTGCAATATGAATTTCTTTAAAAACTAACATCTGCACCATACATGGAATCATACTAATTAAGTGCAATAAGAATGAAACAAAAATGAAATACCGAGTAACACACTACTCACGGTCAATGGCAACCAACTTCTACAACATACACACAAGTATCCCACTATCTAAAGATTAAACGCCCCTCAACCCCAAAAAAAGAAAAGAGAGAGAAAAAAAAAACCCTTTTGGTACAAAATTGAACCAGATATTAACCCATATCTCAGCCCCTTTTAAACTGGAAAAATATAGAACTACTTAAATTCAAGTACAATGACAACGCCGTGGAACTGACACACCAGGTGGTTTTCTTCTCTCTCGAATTATGGCTTCTTTTATAATTGGCAGTTTTTGGTGAACTTTCTTCCATATATGATTCACTGCACCATCCGCAGGTATTGGTCCAATACCACCTGGATGGCCATTATCATAGACAAAGATGGGCTGTACCCGAGCCATATTTTGGCGGAACCTGTCTTTCTGCTCTTTTGAAAAGCTTTGAAGATGATTGACCAGCCAGCTTGGTTTCAGGGCATCATTAACTGCTGCAAAAACAGAAAATTCTGCATAATCCACCATACCTTCAAATGGAAGCTCGACGTTGTCGCTGACAATGACGGGTATACAAAGACTTTGAATTGCATCAAAAAGTCGGCATGAAGTGGGTGTATCCCCAGCTGGATGCAGGCAAAACTCTGATGTTCTCATCCCTTTAATTGACTGCTCTCGCCCAGTTGCATTAGGGAAGCCTTCCTCCATTATAACACCAGGTTCACTAACCAATAGATCCCATAACTTCTCTCTAATTATACCTCCCTGTAAATTGAAAGATATGTCAATGAGATCAGCATGGAACTATATTGAGTTAGGTTTTCACAATTAGAAAGACCAGTATAACCATATTCTGTTGGATGAGTATACATATGAATTATCAGTTTCTATTCACAATAAAACACAGTGGATTAGCTTAGTTTCTTATTGGATCATGAGAAAAAGAAATCAGAGAATTCACTCCAACTCTCCAAGGATGTTAAACATTTATCACCAAGATTATGCTATAGGCTTTTTATGATAATAAAATCTTTCAAAGTAGCCCCCCAGTTGCCAAAATGAATAAAAATTGATTACAACATTAGACATATTTTCCCCAAGTAAATTTCACAGATCCTATCAATTTTTAATAGATTAATAACTTGGTACTTAATACAGTAGCAGACATCCAAAATGAATTCTCATAGGCTTTTAACCAGTTGATTCATGCAAAAATAAATAACTATGGAGTGTCAAAAGGTAAGGTCTTGTGTATGTGGTAGGAAATATTGGGCCTACTCTTGTTAATGCTAACAGTTCTCAAAGAGCAAACCATACATTTAGAACAATGAAAACAATTAAGTACCTCCCACTAAGAGATTTTTCAGTAACTCAAAATGTCATTAAATAGTTATGAATCATATTTGCCCAAATGGCAGATATGATTAATACTTCCAGTGCATGTGGGAAACCACATATGATGAAAAGTAAAACCACAATGCTCCTCATATTTCTATCATAAGCAAGCATTTTACTAAAAATCTTGTAAGTGATTATCTATATCTAATGGCATAGCCCCCTTTTTTTGTGAAAACACAGGCAGAGAGTAACATCACAGGCACTATCAACTTCGTGTGCAACTAGCATAAGAAATGACTAAATAACTGAATAAATGCCTTCTATCTTGGAGACAGGGACACTAATATAATAAATTCTTATCAGTTATCACAAGGCATGTCCAAAACATGAGCGAGAGTGTCTTATAAACAGAGACAGCAAGGAGAGATCATTTAGCAATGATACTCCTTAGAATACATGAAGCCAACACAATTTTTTTCCCCTGAAAAAAATTGACAAAAAGCAGACAAACGGATCTGCTCGAGTTTGGAACTGTCTTCAATCTCAATTTTTGTAATAAACCATATCCTTGATAAGATGGTATCGCTACACTCCAAAGCTAAATTGATCTAATAAGAACATATGTATCCAGTTGATGTGAAAATCTCATAAAGAAAACAGGAAATCAGACAGAAAGAACCATTTAACAAACTTGATCACTCACAACATCAACTGCATTTGTGTGCAATTCTTAACAACATAAAAAATGTAACCGGAACAACTGCAATTTAAAACCTTTGGACAAGTGATGAAACATAAACACTAACTAACTAACCCGGTGCCTATGTTTAGCTCCTTTAAAATACAGAAGCTGGTGCCGGTCCTTGTTTTCCGACAAATCCAACCTGGGCAGCAGATGCGTGTACGGCACAATGACATCTTTAATCACAGAAACTTGCGTGTGCGGAACCACATCACTCTCGCTACAGTTTGAACCACCTCTGGAGTCAAGCCTGTACCAACCGCCAAAAT
This sequence comes from Glycine tomentella, assembly GCA_007407185.1. NCBI lineage: Eukaryota > Viridiplantae > Streptophyta > Magnoliopsida > Fabales > Fabaceae > Glycine > Glycine tomentella. The sequence goes on from PYAF01005867.1 coordinate 3,541,606, forward strand.
CCACAAGAAGCAGAACAGCAGGGGCAATCTCGTCTTTGACATGCCACATCGCCACCGGGTCTGCCAAACAACGCTTCAGTTTTATTTTAATTTTAACACCCCTGACAAAATTCAGCCAACGACTAAACAACATCATAACATAACCCCAAATACCATTACATCACATTCAAGGGAAAGGTCGCAAATTCGATCCCCTCTTGCTAAAAAAAAAAAAAAACTAACAATTAATGTTGGCTGATAAAAAAGAACATTCAACACAATAGAAAAAGAAGGGTTTTTGCAAAACGCACCGGTTAGCACAAACACGTGGTCACGTCCGCCGGAGCGGTTCCAGGCTTGGGTGGATTTAACTGCGTCCATGACCTGCCTCTGCCGCTTGTAATCGTCGTTACCGTGCTTCTTTCTGAAGGCGCCTTTGTTGGCGCCGAGCTGCATTTCGGCGCTGAGCGTGGCGAAGAAGGGGACGAAAACGACGTCGGCGAGAAGCGGATCCAGGACGCGATTCGCGAAGGAATTGGCGCGGTGTTGGGGAGGGGTGATGAGGTCGCCTGTGATCCAGTACTCCGCGCTGTACTGTTTGATGAGTGGGTTTTCGGGGTAGGGGGGGATTTGAGCTGTCCGATGGAGGGAGGAAAGGGGAGTGGTGTGATCGGCGTCGGTTGGGAGGCGGGAATCGGAGAAGGAGGACCAGTAGGTGTGGAGGAGGGCGTAGTTGAGGGATCGGGGGAGGTCGGCGACGTAGACGTTGATGGAGGAGGAGGAGGAGAATGGAGAGAGAGAATGGTGGAGGGTTGTTGTTTTTGTGGCGGTGGGGAAGACGAGGAAGAGGAAGAGGAAGAGGGAGAGAATGGAGAAGAGGGTGCAGAGGAGGAAGAGCTTGGGGACGGATAAGGAGGGGTTTTTGTTGGGCTTCGCCGCCGCGATCACAGGCATTGCTTTCTTTCTTCTCTACTCGCTGTGATGTGATGTGCTTCGGTGTTAGATTTACAACACAGCTAAGGAGAGACACACAAGAAAACTGGCAACGAAAAGGATTTTGTAGAACTGTAAGCCTTAAATATGTCTTTTATATATGTAATTTTATTATATGATATTTTTAAATTTTTATGTTTGGAATATGATGTAACCGACTAAGTAATGACTTATTAATAAAATGTCATATTACTATTTAATTTGCTGAGACTAATATATGTTAGTATCAAAAACAAATGTTTGAGAATGTTTAAGTAATAAAAAAAATAAAAAAAATAATAATTATGTGGCATGGCATCCAACTTACGGTTTTCTCATGCTTCAATTATTCTCTTTTGTGCGGTATACAATTCAATTCTAACCATTTCACAAGTTTTTTTTTGTGTGAATATTAATAGATTTAGTTAATCTAACTAATCGCATTGTCAATAATTCATATATATATATATATATAATTATTGAAATTCCACTTTATTGTTATTTTATTTAATAAAATTATTTAAATGATAATTTATAATTAAATAACTCTATATAAAACTGATTTACGCAATTGGTTAAAGTCAAAAAAATAATATTTGACACTATTGTTGTAGTTTAATATAACACAGGCGTTAGGAATAACCAAAAAGTAATAAATATTATTTCCGTTTTAAAATAAGTTCTAAGTTTGAAAAAAGAATTGTCCAAAAATAAGTATTATATTTAGTTTTTTTAATGTAACATCAATTACTCTTTTTCATCTATACTTCTAAT
>PYAF01005867.1:3543430-3568044 GCA_007407185.1 Glycine tomentella
ATGGCATTATTATAGAAAAGATATAGTTTTAAAATAAGTTCTAAGTTTGAAAAAAGAATTGTCCAAAAATAAGTATTATATTTAGTTTTTTTAATGTAACATCAATTACTCTTTTTCATCTATACTTCTAATAAATATTATTTTAATTTTTAATCTAATATTAATACTATCCTGTTTCATTTGTTTAATAAGATTAATTTTGTAAAACTATTATTTATTTATTAGCTTTTTCATATTTATGTAAAATAATTTATGTTCACTTGATGGATTTTTTTTGTTTTTATTATCGATGATGTAATTATTTTTACATTGATGATGCATAGATATTAAGCTCTAAAATATATTTTTTAAGATTCATTAAAACTAATTGATAATTGATATATAAAACATACTTGATGTAAAAAAACTAAATGAACACAATCATCTCACTTAAAGAGAAATATTAAAACTATATCTTTTCTATAATAATGCCATAATGATTAATATTTTTACATAATTGCTTTTCATAATAGAAAACGAATGAAAAATAAATGAGAAATTATAAAACAAATCTAAATATTTTCTCAAAGCCACAAAATATATCAATTAATAGTAAACAAATCTAAATATTGAGCTAATCAATGTTGGCGTCGGTTGTTGTTGTCATTAAAAACTGCATAATTTCCCTTCTCTTCTCTTAGACTTGATGACTTATTCCTTTTGACGAATGATGAATGCCTAAAGATATAAGAATAATTGAAAACATCATTATCTGAGCGATCCAAATCTATAAGCATAGAAGCTTTTGAGGGGGGGGGGGGGGGGGGACTCATTTATCATATAATTTTGCTACTTCACAATTTTAATGAATCATAGAAATAAACCCAATCGCATATGGCATGTAATTGAAAATGAGGACTTCTTAAAAAGAAAATCTTGTCATAATGAAAATGTTCCATCATGTTTAGAGATATGTTATATAAATGAAATAAGAAAATGCTTTAGTTATAATTTAATCACAAAGTGCTTATCAACCTTGAGGGAATAGTTTATTGTGCTAATCTAGACCTATCTTTTTTATCACCATGGTCGAATCACACTTCCCCAAAGGAGAAAAGACACAAATGGTTGGAATACGTTGATTGAAGGTCTTGTAAAAGAAAATTTTGACTCTTCTAAAGTGAGAAGGAGTAAAGTAGTGACTAAAATTTGTTACTTTACTTTTTAGAGAAGTCAATTCTGTGAAGGAAAATTTGGAAGTTAGGAAGCACATAAAACGGAGGATGATGATGTATGGTAGGATGAATAATTAGAACAGTTGAAAGGAGTCTTAGAATGGTACTAATGGTGGTAAGACAAAAAAAAAAAAAATGATATTGATGATGATAGTGATAAAATAAAATGAAATAAAAAAATTATTATGATTAGTAATATGTAAAGAAAAAGAGAATTTTCATAATAAGAAATACATTTTGACACCATTGTTCCGTTTCAGAACTTCACTGTTGGTATGGTTTTGCGTTCTGGGTTGTTCTCGTTTTCCCTTCTTAGTTCAGGGAACCTCACTCTCAAGTGGAGTGATAGTGTGCCTTACTGGGATCAAGGTTTGAACTTTTGCATGAGTGTGATGAATTTGAGTTCACCCGTTTTGGATTTGGAACCAAAGGGGGGTTTTGCTGCCTTTTTATCCCAATTTGAGTGCTCCTGTTGTGGTTGCTTACAGCAGTGACTATGGTGAAGGGAGTGATGTGCTAAGGGTTTTGAAGTTGGATGGTGATGGGAATTTGAGGGTTTATAGCTCTAAGAGGGGTAGTGGGACTGCGAGTTCAATATAAGTTGCTGAGGATCAATGTGAGGTTTTTTGTTACTGTGGAGATAATGGTGTTTGTAGTTACAATGATTCTAGCTCTAGCCCCATTTGTGGATGTCCATCTCAGAATTTTGAGATGGTTGATCCTAGTGATGGTAGGAAAGGGTGTAGGAGGAAGGTGAGGCTTGAGGATTGTGTAGGGAAGGTGGCGATGCTGCAACTTGACCATGCTCGGTTCTTGACTTATCCTTCTCAGTTTTTGATCAATCCTTAGGTGTTTTTCATTGGTATTTCAGCTTGCAGTGGAAATTGTCTTGCTGCTATTTCTTGTTTTGCTTCCCCTTCCTTGTCTGATGGAAGTGGACTTTGTTACATAAGGACGTCAAAATTTATTAGTGGCTACCAGAATCCTGCTCTACATAGCATTTCATATATCAAGGTTTCTGGACCAGTGGCTCCTAACTCAGCACCTTCTTTGGAGAATGCGCATTGGAGGTTACATGGTTGGGTAGTAGCTCTTGTTGTTTTGAGTACCCTTTTATGTTTCCTTGTCTTTGAGGGTGGTTTATGGTTGTGATGTTGTAGAAACAGGAAACGATTTAGAGGGTTTGCTGCTCACTATAATCTTCTTGAGTATGCTTCTGGTGCTCCAGTTCATTTCTCTTATAAAGAGCTTCAAAGATCAACAAAAGGGTTCAAGGAGAAACTAGGTGATGGGGGTTTTGGTGCTGTTTATAAAGGAACTCTTGTTAATCAAACTGTTGTTGCAGTTAAGCAACATGAGGGGCAACATGAGGGCATTGAGCAGGGAGAGAAACAGTTTAGGATGGAAGTTTCTACCATAAGTAGTACCCATCATTTAAATTTAGTGAGGCTGATTGGTTTTTGCTCTGAAGGGCGTCACAGGCTTCTAGTATATGAGTTTATGAAAAATGGATCTCGATAATTTTCTTTTTGTTAATAAAGAACAACACTCAGGGAAATTGTTGAACTGGGGGTATAGATTGAACATTGCCTTAGGTGCTGCTAAGGGCTTGACATACCTTCATGAGGAGTGTAGAAACTGCATTGTCCATTGTGATGTAAAACCTGAAAACATTCTTTTAGATGAGAATTACAATGCAAAAGTCTCGGATTTTGGCCTTGCAAAGCTCTCGAGTCGAGTGGATCACAGGCACAGGACCTTGACAAGTGTGAGAGGAAATAGAGGGTATTTAGCTCCAGAATGGCTAGCAAATCTTCCCATAACTTCCAAATCTGTTGTTTACAGTTATGGTATGGTTTTGTTGGAGATAGTGAGGTGGTAGAAGGAACTTTGAAATCTCAGAAGAAAAAATTAGAAGAAAGTTTTCCATCTGGGCTTATGAAGATTTTGAGAAAGGCAAACATCATGGGAGTTATTGACAGAAGATTGGTTAACCAAGAAATCAACTTGGAGCAAGTGAAACGAGTGCTTATGGCATGTTTTTGGTGCATACAGGGACAGCCATCTCATAGGCCAACTATGAGCAAAGTTGTGCAAATGCTTGAAGGTGTGATAGACATTGAGAGGCCACCAGCCCCAAAAATCAATAGCAGTGCCACACCTATCTCCAGTATTGCAACTTCGTCAGCTCCAAATTATTCCTCATCTTCATCTTTGTTTACTTTTGAGGCTTCTCCCTTGGCTTTGGAAGGAGCACAGAGAACATAACATGACTTCATCCCTTTTAATGTCAGACCCATGGCATTACTCCTTCCTCTTTTTGTAACCTTAAAGATTGTTTATAGATCATTCGAAATGTCATTTTTCTGTATTTGATTCTGCTCCATTCTGTTGGAAAAGTAATATCCTAGTATATTTTATCTTTGGCTCTTGCAACTCCTATAATCATCGGAGTGCAGTTTCAAAGCCAGACGCTTGTTTTTTTTTTTTTTTTTTTTATCTTCTAGGATTTGTAATTAGAATTCATATGACTTCACTACTAGTGATATGTAGTTTCCAATAGCTTCGAGTCACGTGCTTGCACTTGGATAAGGTTTTACTGTTAACAAGTCTTTTAAAAGAAAAAATAATTGTAAACAGTGTAATCACTAATGGATGAGTCATGGGATCCTCTTAAATAATTACAAATTCAGAGATAAATTCTGTATTTTCACTTAATGTGTGGAAAATAACTTGAACCTAAACTAGGCAAATGCTAATCATTGTTTTTAAGGTATTTGTTAAGTAATTAACAAAATAATTTTTTTTATTAGAATGTGCAACATCACCAACACCCTCTCAACTATAAGTGCTAGTTTGATATTAATGTATTTTGAGAAAATCGATATTTAATACTACAAGTCTTTATTAGCGAATTATTTAAAACTCTAATTTTAATTAAAAAATACTAGTAGTGACCAGGTCCTCCCATGCAAAGTTATGCCAATAGACCCATAATAAACCTGCAATTATTGTATAGCAATATAAAACGGAAAGACGAATAGCAAAGATAGCACTCACTCACTTATTGCGTCAACTTCCACTCTATATCCATCATCAACAGTGAATTGCGAATACTCAGCAACTGGAGCTGGGGAACCTCGTCTCTACTCGCTCTCGTCCCCGCCGGAGATCCACCATGGCCGGCAACCCCGCCACCACTTCCTTCTCCGCATTATCTCCCGAGAAAGTCAATTTCAATTTCTCCCCCGATAACCCCTCTCGAATCACCCTCACTTCGGAACAGGTCAACCACTGCACCCAAGCCCTCAACCTTCTGAAGAAGAAGCTCCACGCTCCTAACGTGATCACTCAGGAGTTCGCACACTTGCAGGTTCGCACCCTGATTCCATTATTCTGACATCAAAACACTAACATTGAGCTCACTGTGTTGCGTTGCGTTGTGTGTGTGTGTGTGTTTGTGTGTGTGTGTTTGTGGTTTCAGGCTAACAGGATAACGCCGAGTGAGATGAGGAGAAGATGCACCGTCGCGTATGACGCCGTCAATTTGAGCAAAAACCGATACACCGACGTTTTGCCATGTAAATTTGTTACCAGGGGCTTATTGTGTTGTTTTCGGGGTTTAGTTGGGGAAAATAAAATGAAATTCGTTATTGATTGTTTCAGTTGACAAGAACAGGGTTGTTCTCAAATCAAGTACTGATTATAGACCTGAAGCACAGGGGTATATCAATGCAAGCCTTGTCTCGGTACTATTTTACTTCTTCTGTTTGTTTATTTGATATGCTCTGAATGAAATTACTGTTTTGGAATAAGCATTGGGGGCATTAAGATAAATTGTTACTTTGTCTTGCTTGTGCTTCTTCAATGTATGTAGACCTCCTCAGCTGGAAATGTGTCCCGGTTTATAGCCACGCAAGGTCCACTTCCACATACTTATGAGGATTTCTGGGAAATGATTATCCAATATCACTGCCCTGCGATTATCATGCTTACTAGGTTGGTGGATAATTACAAGGTACTTGCCGACTCTCATTGGCTGTTTTTTCTTCCTCTTTGTATTTTTTTTTAATTACATTATTTTTACTCTTTTCCATAGATGGTAAAGTGTGGAGATTATTTTCAAGCTGAGGATGGGCCTAGAGAATTTGGTAATATTTCTATTATTGGTAAATGGGAGAACACTACTGAAACTTCACTCGTGCTGCGCCATTTGGAGGTGAACCATAGAGAGGTCAGATGATTTTCCGCTTGTAATGGTTGTGGTGATTAAGTTATATATCTTTCTTTACAGACTGGCATGGCATGGGTAATATTTTTGTTGATGGAAGAAGATGTTTGGGAAGAGGCCTATCCTTCTTCAAAACTTTATTATTTCATCTAATTCTTGACCTTTGTTTATAATTGTGTTGCTATAACACTTCTGAGCTCACTCTAAAGCCTAGGAAATCAGAACTTTTCTTAGATATCTTGCACTTTAATGCTAAACCTGAATTCTTTCCTTAATGTTTGATTTATCTCTCAACTATTCATAAGTGTTGCTGTAACATCAGAAGCCGAGTGGCCACTCCAAATTTAAGGATGCAAGTTTAATGGCATGATGTATTGTGCTCATGTTATTGCCGGAGAGGGGTGGTTCAAGAGCTAGATTATATTTAAAAAGAAGCAGTTGGCTCTTACTCTTGTTTTTTTGGAAGTTTAGGGTTATTTTGATGCACAAGTTCACATATATTAAAATAAACGAAGATGGGTACTTTTGTCAACACAAAAGGAATGAAATCCTTCAAAGTGATTCTTTCTAATTATAAAAGAATAACACATAGCTTTGCAAAGTTTTCTGGTTGAGTTGCTAGTTATTCTGCATATATAAATCTTCCATAAATAGGTGATGTGAGTTAAACTTTGAGGAAGGACAAATACCATAACTATGATGAATAAAATTTCTTTCTGTTAGTTTTTTCCTAATTTGGATTTTTTCTTATCCTCTCCTTAGTTGTATATTCTCCCATTTCTTTCAAATAAAGTTTCTTTTTCTATAAGATAAAAATAACCCTTTCATATTTTTGTTTTTTAAATGTTCTGCATTCCAAGTGAAGTTGGGTGTGGGACCAAAAACCTACTGGATATTAATTAATGAAAACTAATTTTTCAATTTCTAACCTGGTTTGGGCTGATGGGGGCAATTGCATTGATACATATCAGCCTGCAATATTATTCGTCTCAAGCTATGTATGGTTTTTTTCGTATTGCAAAAATTCTTGTTTTCCCCCCTGATGAAATATTTTTCTACAAAAAAAAAAAAAAATCTTGAGTTTTCATTTTAATTTTGGAAGGTACTCTAGGTTTCTCTCCATCATCAAGATTCAAGGTGTATAGTGTTCTAGTTCATATTTGCATATTGTTGCAGGTAGAAGATGCGCCATTATCTGTTTTGCATATTCAATATCCTGAATGGCCCGACCATGGAGTTCCCAAAGATACATTTGCTGTGCGTGAAATTTTGAAAAGATTATTCCATTTACCACCAAACCTTGGTCCAATAGTGGTGCACTGCAGGTTCTTCTCATTCCTTATTCTTTGTGTGTTCACTTCATGGCAGTGATGACGATAAATCACATGCATTGTATAAATTTCTCTGAGACAAATTCTGTCACTCAGTGCAGGTATTGGTAGAACTGGAACATACTGCACAATTCACAACACAATTCAGAGAATAGTTGCTGGTGATATGTCTGCTGTAGATATTGCTAACACAATAGCTATGTTCAGGTCCCAGCGTATTGGAATGGTTCAGACTCAGGTATCAGGATGTGCTAATTTAAGTATGATTAATGAATTTACTGATTTTGTGTGATGGTAAAGAAGGGGCATATTGTTGCAAGGATTAAGGAACTAGCCTAGATAGTTAGGCATGGAAGGATGTTATACAAATTAAAAGTTTGAAAGAACACTGTTCTCCTTTGGAGAATCTATCAATAATCAATCCATTTCTGTTGACAAAAAAGGAATATTTTATTACTCGGAATCGAAGCTCCTTTAGCTTCTGTTTTGAAACTAGATAAAAATGATAATGCCAGGAAGCTCTAAAATCTAAGAAATGTGCAGCAAGGAACTAGTCTAGATAGTTAGGTAAGAATGTCTCCACACTATTACTGTGGAGGAACCATGTTCTTGTTTGAAATTATTCATTCTTAGCAACTTGTTTATTACTAGGAACTGAGGCTCCTATTACTAGTTTTCATGTAGAATATAAAGGTAATTAAGACCAAAAGAAAAAAAAAACTGAGGAGGCTCTTCTAACCATAATTACTCTAAGAAACAAAATGCGTACTTGCTTTCAAACTAAGAATAAAAATAAGGGAAACAAACTTGGAAGATTAATTTCCAAGGGCTTGCACAGGCTGAACAGACTACAGAGGCATTTTTCATTTAAAAAAAATAAAGAAAACGGATGTTGAATGGACTATGAAGATATAAGTATAACAATTACGATACAGTTGACAACTTTCAACAGCTAATGTGATGTCTGATTACATTTATTGGATACTACTACTAGATTAAGTTATGAACAAGTTATTATGCATTTTCCCCCCAAAATTGCTCATCTAATGGAATTGCGACTGTATTGAGCGCAATCTTCCTAGCTCGAATATTATGTGGTTAAATTTTGATTATATCTTGGAGCTTGGGGGCATTGGAATCAGGAAATTTATTTATCAGCAAATTACTCTTTAACCTCCTATCAGAAATTACATGACCTGTTTTAAATTCTTATCAGATAAATACCCCCGTACTAAAGATTTCTATAGACATATACCTCTTTTTTTAAAATAATAAAATAGAAACAAACAAACGACTTATACCTCCTTAAAGGTAATTTTTGGTTGCGGAGGCCTCAGTTTACCAAATACCAAACACTTGAAATTGATCCCATTTAGGAGCTTTACAGTTTTGGCTTCCGATCCTAATATTCCTTGCCTTCGTCCCTAAATTTTGTCGCCATTAACCTAAATTATTATTATTATTATTATTGTACTACATACAATTTAAACATTTTGGCGATTATGCAATTTATCAGGATCAGTACATTTTCTGCTATAACGCTATCATAGATGAACTGGAAGACCTTGTATCTCAGCAGCAATAGGAGTAGAAGGGTACATACTTCTTTTCTCTTTGTAATTTTTCAAATTTATAATTCGTTCAGCTCCTGAAATTCTTTTATACAGGATAGGATTTGGATGCCAGTTTTCTGTATTCTTTAATTCTATTATATCCTTGTCAGAATTATTGTTTTGCGAGCTTGACGAATTGCTGTCTTGTGTTGTGTGATGTAAAACCAGTGCTGGAACTTGGAAGGATGTTAAAGCTGCTTGCCTCATTTTGAAGCTAACTATCAATTCTTCGAACGTTTTTATGTTCCTGCAATGCTCATGTCTTCCAGCAGCTGAAGTCTGAAACATTGGCATTTGGGAGATTTTATGAATTTCACTGAATTGTTATTCTCATGGTTTTTTGTATAATTGCAGGCAGGGAAAGCTGACAAATATTAACATCCTTTTGATTATATTGTTAGAATTCTATTGGGGAACAGAATGGCATAATGACTACAATAATGCGTTGTCCCTCCTGTTGCTATTTTTCATTTTCTAAACACCTCCCCTCACCCTCCACGGCCCCACCTCCCTCTTTCATTTGGTAGAACTAATTAGGATGCTTTTTGGCAGAACTAATTTACAGCATATTTGGATTTATCTTATAAGCTTTTGAAAATATCTTATGAAAATGTTTTATAACTTATACAAAAATATTTTAATCATATTTTTATTTTGATTCTATAAATAACTTATACATAAATACCTATACGATAAATACTTATTTAATAAACGCTTAGATAAGATATTTACTCCAAAATGCACCTTGTAGTACTAGGTGCAGTTGTTAACTCTATGTACTAGGTGCTTATTGATGTAATAAACTATGATTGTTAGCACATGGGAAGTCAACAGGGAAGATTAGTTAAAATAAACACTCCATACCACGTATCTTGAACTGAGAATACAAGTACATTGTTCAACTTGAATTGAGGAACCTCGTCTCTCTGCAATGGCCAACCAATACAGCAACAGCTTCATCCTCTATATTTTCTCCCGATAAATTGAATTTCTGGCACGACAATCCTTCCTCAATTTCCTTGACTGCGGATCTGGTGAAACACTGCAGGGAAGCTCTCACCTTATTGAAGGACAAGTTTGACCAAACTCCTGAGAATTAATTATTTTTAGTTGGAACAATTTTGTATTACAAGGGAAGCTTTTCACTTTTAACATGCCAGGAACAGAAATTGATACCCAAAAAATATGCGCTGCAGCTCTTGATCCTGTCAATGACAGCAAAAATCGACACGACGTTTATCCACGTAAATTTCCCACTTACCAATCAATATACACAAAACTTGCATTTGTGCATACAATAATTTGTAAAAAAATTATGCAATGGAAAGAAAAATAATTAAGAAGAGAAAAACGAAATAATTCTCCTAGTTTCTTAGTATGATAAATATTAAATACTAGGTTTTATATTTTTATAACATTAACTATATTATGTAGTAGTGGTATATTTTATTTAATACTTTCTTCTAAAAAATTGTAGGAATGTCGTTACTTCATAGAAAATGAAATTTAGCATTAATGTTTGTTTCAGTTGACAAGATATTATTCGGAAGTCAACACAGGGTTAGATAGATTTTGACTGGGTCTTGAAATTAGGTTAGCCAAATTTCTAATACACCCTGAACATTCGTTAAGATTGGACAAACTCCACTAAGTAAGTTTTTTCTTTAATTGGGATAATAAGTCAATTATATTAAAAAATAATTAATATTTTTACATATAATACTAAATTTTTTTAATGTATACTTAATATATATACAAGTTTACATAATAAATTTTATAACAATTAATTTTAATCTAATAATTAAAGTACTTTTTTTATATATAAAAATCATAATTTTAAATAAAAATTTACTTTATTAAAAAAATTAGACCTATAAATACAAATATAATTTTTAATTTAACTTGTAAATACAAATATAATTTTTATTAAACTTGTAATTTTTTATTAATTAAAGTATTTAATTAAATATATAAAAACATAAACATAAATTTTAATATAAAATTATAATTTTTATTTAAATCTATGATTTTTATATGTAAAAAATACTTTAATTATTAAATCAAAATTAATTGTTACAAAACTTATTATATAAACTTATATGTATAGTAAATATACATTAAAAATATTTAGTATTATATGTAGAAATATTAATTATTTTTTAATATAATTGGTCTATTAACTCAGTTGGTTGGAGCATTATCCATATTAGTCATACAGGTTGCCAAATTCGTATCCATACCAATTTGTGAATCCATAATATGAAGAGTATTTTTGGAAGTACACTCTTAAGTCTGGGTATATTAGAAAATGGGTTGGTGTATATAGCTTATCCCCAAAGTTTATTGCTACACAAGGTCCACTTGAAGGAACTTATGGGGATTTCGGGGAAATGGTTATCCAACATCACTGTCCTGTAATTGTCATGCTTACTAAGTTGGTCGACCATGACAGGGTACTTCCCACTTCCTTACTTAGTCTTCAAACGAATGATGGAAATGGAAGTAGAGATGTTGGTGAGAATATCTCTATTATCGGGAAAGGGGTGAAAACTACAGAGACTTCACCGATGGTATTGAGCCATTGCGAGGTCAACCATAGAGACTAGGTAAGATGGCTTTCTACTTCTCTATACAATAATATTGATAAAATATGTTTTCGTACTTTCGGTTAAACTTAATTTTAGTTTTAAAATTTAATTTTGATTAATTTAATCTCTCAACTTCAAAGAAGAAATAGTGGTTCTTCTTCCTACTGACGGAACAAATTATGCGATGAAAGACGAAAATCACATAATGAACCAATTTAATCAAAGTTAAAATGCAAAATTAATATTAATTTTTATCAAAACTACAAAAACTAAAAATATATTTTATCCTGAAATAATTTTTTCGATCAGTTAATTAGTTTATTGGAAGGAAGTGAGACTTGGGGAGAGCCACATTTCACTCTCCTCCATGCAAGTGCTGAAGAGATTTTTTTTAATCGTAATATTTGGAAGTTAAAATATATATATATATATATATTAAGTACATCAAATATGTGACATAATAAATAAATAATTTTATGTCTTAAATATATAAAAAATATTCATAGAAAAATAATTCCATTAGATCTTAGTATCTTATAAAGATTAGTCCAAACAGTACATATATTTATCTAATAATATTAAATAATTCAAATATATAAATGTCTGTATAATTTTAAAATTATTTGACATATCATCAATCAAAAGTCAAAACTTTATTTTAACATTTAGTAAACTTTTCAAAATATAAATAAACATTAATCATAAAATTATATACATTTGAGTTTTTAATTTATTTTGAATTATACATACATAGTCATCAAGATGATGTATATGATTCAAGGTCCTTTCAACTGTGAGTGAGTTATTAAAAAAATAATAAAAAACTTTTTTATTTTAAATTAATTAGAGAATTATATATAACCTTTTTGTCAACATATGTGAGTGAGTGACATTTTAGCTGAATGTATAAAAATTAATAATATATTGTTTTATCAGCAAACTTAAAACTACTTTACCCTTAAACCGATTTTCATATGATTCAATAGTTCGATTTATAAATTTCATATTTTATAAAAAGTTATTAAAAAGAATAAGTGTAAAAAAAACTTACCCATAATATAAATTTATCCTTCTCCTATCTAAGGAGAGACATCAAATTACTACACTTTACAAAAATAATCTTAAGCCAAATTATTCTCGATCTTTAATAACTTTTGTACATATACATTTTATTAATCTAACCATTGAATATATTGATATTATCTCACCTATTACATGTCACATAAATCAGACATTTATAGATATATATATATATATATATATATATATATTCTTATAGTCGATATTTACTTATATTTTTAAAAAGTATGTAATATGTTGTATTTAATTTTTAAAGAAGTGTCAAATAATTTCAATTTTTGATCTACCTAATTAGTATTGTAGTTTATAACATATTGGTGTGAATTAGTCATGGATCCTGCCTAATTCCATAAAGCCATGCATTCTGAATGCCCATCAATGATTACAATTCTTCAAAGGAAAAGCCATAACTGTCCCGAATGATAGCATCCGGTTAACTTTGGTTGCAGGTACAAGATACGCCATTATCTGTTTTGCATATTCATCATACTACATGGCCTGACCATGGAGTTCCCAATGATACATATGCTGTTCGTGAAATTTTTAAAAGATTATATCATTTAGAACCAAACCTTGGCCCCATAGTGGTGCACTGCAGGTTCATTTCGTTCATGCTTTTGTTTATTTGCCTTATGCATGGCAATGATTACTATCGTTAAGTCACATGCATATTTGATATATTTCTGAGACAAACTCGGTTTCAGTGCCGGTATTGGTAGAATTGGAACATACTGCACCATTCACAACACAATTCAGAGAATACTTGCTGGTGATATCTCTGCTGTAAATATTGCTGACACAGTCGCTACGCTCAGGACCCAGCATCTTAGAATGGTCCAGACTGAGGTACATGGTTTGCTAATTTAATATTTAATGACTTAATTAAGAATGTTTATATAAAAACAGGACAATGTTCATCCCTCAAAAATAAATCCCCTCCTTTTGATTCTTCATTTATGAAAATCTGTTAGATGTAGTAATCTGACCCTTTTCATCTATATACTTTCTATTTGAACTTCTTGGTGACTCATTCTGCAATTTATCAGGCTCAGTACAATTTCTGCTATAAAGCTATCATAGAAGAACTGGATGACCTTCTATCTCAACAGTAACAAGAATAGAAGGGTACGTACTTCTGTTCCCTTTGTAGTTTTTCAAATATTATAAACCGTTCAGCCCCTGAAATCCTTTTATACAGGATTTGATTTGTATGTGAGTTTTCCTTATTATTTAATTCTATTATATATCCTTGTTAAAGTGATTCTTTTTGCTGTCTTTTATGATGTAAATCCAGTGTTGGAGAACCAAAGGATGTTAAGCTTCTTGCCTCATTTTGAAGTCAAATTTCAATTCTCCCATGTTCTATTTGGGTCCAACCATGCTTATGTCTCCCGGCAGCTGAGTCTGAAGCATTAGTTTTCAGGATATTTGTGAATTTTGAACTCTGTTATTTTCAAACTTTCATGTATGTTAGAAAAAGCCTTGGTGCTTCAGTTTGTATGTTGCTAAATAATTGGTCACAAACCAAAGTTCTCTGGAGATATTATTGAGTTATTTTCAGTGATGTTTTATTTTAAGAACGGAAATTTCAGGTAGTTTTGTTATTGTTTTCCAGTTATATTCCAGCTCTATATAAAAGTAGTAACTTTCTTGTACTATGTGTGCTTGCTATTATAGACTTTATTCTTCTATCTCTCTACCTTCAATTTACTCTTTTGCATTGTTCCTTCCATATATGATATAACAACAATGTATAATTGCAAACTGGGCTAAAAGCTAACAAATACAACTATTCTTGTCATTATACTACTAGTATTTTGTTGATAGAACAGAAGGGCTTGATGACTGCAATATTTAAAGTCTATTGTCCTCATGTTACCATTTTACTGCTTCCTACCCTCTCTTCTTTTGCTTTCTGCAAGGTTTTATCAAACAATATGTGATTTTGATTGGAACATCAAGGTTTTTTGGAGTTTGCACAACTGCAACGCACCTGTAATTGCAGCTACATTGACCGCAGTTTCCTACAAGATCATGGATTGTGACAAAACTGCAATTTAAAACCTTGGCTGTCAATAATCAAATATAGATAGGCTTTAGAGCTAATAACAGCATATCCTACTAAAGTTGAATATCCACAGTTTTTGATGTTGAAGATGTGATACATGATGACCATAAGATGGTCATTTGTAATAACTAGGCTAGATTTCCATTCGGGGATGATTACGTAGGTGAAAGGTAATCAACCAGTCCTAGTTTGCATTTCATACAAATTGACCAACCTCTATGGGTTGACAATTTTGGTAATATGATTTGAGGGATTTCCTAGTGAGGTTCATATAATAGTTTTTCAACAATTTAAAGAACCACCAAAACCATTTTGGAAAACTATTTTTTTAAAGAAAAAATGACCATTTTTTTTAAAAAAAAAACTTTGCTAGAAGCTAATAAAAAGTAGTTACTCTTGCCAAATAAGTCACTAATAACAAGTTCAGACAAGTTGTGAAAACTTCTAAATGAGTGATAATGATCTACTTGTTGGGTGTGTCTGTCAATGGCTAGATATGGACAAAAAAATGTACAAACAAATATCCATCAGTTTAGACTAAAGATGCTATGCAAACCCAGCTTACCTTAACAAAGAAAAATCTGAAACGATTTGAGATTGAACAAACTGACAAGGGCAACTTCACATGGGGGATGGATCATCTCAGATAATACTCCAAGGCAAATAATTGACAAATAGTTTTCTCTTTCCATTTTTGTTTTGTTTTTTCATCAATCCATAAGAAATTCCCTTGAAATTTCATGAAGTTTTCCCTGAAAAGAGTATCAGAACAATTGTTGTTTAGTACGTTGGAATACTAGTTAATGTGCTCTAAGAGAAAACGTAACGTGCTTTAACACAACTGAAAGGTTAACCGTGCGTTTGGATTGTCGTCTTCAATTTACTTATTTTTTTATTTTTCACGTGAAATAATTGAATACACGTTTAAGTGTTCAACACAATTGTTCCACTGAAGAAAAAAATAAGTGTTCAACACAATTACGCCTAGTAGATTTTAATTGACGTAGATTCATGGTTTCACAAGGAGGGACCATACATGCACTAGGTCCTATTTCAAATTTGCGTATTTTTGGATATGCATCTTCACCCCCTGAGTAACATGTAGAATTGTAGGTCCGTGCTGATTTTTATTATATATACCTTTAAAGTTATATTAACAATAATTTTTAGTTGATTGATAATATAAATTTACTTTGTGCATGACATGATTATTAAACTTTAGAACTATTTAAAAACATTTTACTATTTGAACATATTTTTCAAGAAAAATGTGAATAATTTATTAAATATAGTCCTATACCACTTCATCACCTCAACATTAAAATTTCCAAGCCAATAAAATTAACATTGAACATTTTTTTTTTAGATTTAGATTTAAATTTGCGACACGTGTCACATAATTTGATTTTGCAAGTGGAGAATGCATGGTCTACTCAAATAAAAAAAGGCAAATACTAATTAATGTCTTCAAGACATTATTTATTGTTTGAGGAACTAAAAAAAATATTGGAATGTGAAAAATTATACAACCATGAATTTTTTTTATAATGGTCTCCACATTAATTTCTTGACCATATAACCTAACCTAAGACACTTGTTAAAAAATTTCAACAACGACAATAAATTGTTTTTATTAGAAAGGTGATTATTGTGATTAGGAGAGGAAGGTAGTGAAAAAGACGAAGCCAACCTCATCCCTCCATCGATGCGTCTTCATTGGTAGTTGGGAGAAGAACGTTTTCACCACGGTCAAAAGTCAAACACAACACAAAGTTTTGATGCGTTTTGACCATCGCTGAAAATGGAACAACACACAAGAGTGGAGAGAGAAAGAAAAGAAAGAGAGAGAAGAAGAATTGCTGATTTTATTCACTGATTCTCCCCTGTGAACTTTTGTATTGCGTGTGGCATCAGCTCTTGTTCTACTTCCGAGTGCAAAGAGAACACTCACTGAACTTCTCTCCGATACCCATTTTCCATCTTTTCTCTTTGCACCCCTTTTGCTTCTTTTTTTTCCCTTCTCAGAATGGTACACATGCAACTTCTCACAGATCTCTGCTTCTGGTACCTCTCTACCCTATCAATTACCTCTTTTGGATCCACTACTCTATCGAGTTTCCGTAGAATAGCTTTGATACACTGGGTGGGTTTTTTTTTTTGTTTTTTGTTTTTAATAGAAAAACCCAATTAGTTAATTAGGTCTCTCTAATTTTCCACGGGATGCTTTGTTTTATTTTTGTGTATTTCAGATTTTATAGATTTTTAATATATTTTTTTAACTAAGATTTGGTGACTTGAACAGAGTTGATGGAGTGGAGCAGTAACGGTGATCAAAATTGGTATGATCAAAATCTGTGTCTTGACTACACCATTCCTGTGAATTGAGGTTTTCTTGGAGTTATAGGGTGTGTTGTATGGACATTGTGTACAGAGAGTAAAAAACTATATAAGTCACAAGCAATTGGACATAATATGGGTGGTATTTGCTCGAGGTCATGGAAAGCTACTGTGGATGGTGTAGCTGTAGATAATGGACTTAGTGGAAGCTCGAGGCATGCTAATGGTCATGCTAATAATGAACCTGGAATGGCTTATCAGCCTATTGGACTTCCCAGAAGTGTAGATAACAATTCAAATGTGCTTCCTGATGATGATGATGAAGACGACGACCACTTGGATAAGCATCAACGGGAATCGTTTTCGTTTACCAGAAGGGAAAATGTTTTTAATGGATCGGGTATGGATGATATCAATGATGGGATTCCTCGCCTGTCCAGGGCTTTATCACATAAATCTAGGTCCAAGCAAGCTGCTGTTAAGTTGAGTTACCTTTCTCCTGTTTGATCTTTCTATTTCTTGTGTGTTTGGATTAGATTGTCTGGAATTTGGAAAAGCTTATAATCAATATCTGCAATGATGCTTCTGGATGAATAGCAGATTTTGTGTAAATATTAAGGGAAACCAAGCAGTTTTATTAATAGAAAATTAATTTATTAGAGAGAAAGGAGGGAAGGCACAGTTGGGGAGATTGGGGTAGGAGGGGACAAGATACTATTCAAAAAAAGGAAAGCATATTAAAGGATAATAATCTAGAATGCAACAAAACTGTCTGCAGATTAGAAATGGAAACTCTCTTGAAAAAGCCAAGGGTAAAGCACCTTAGTGAAGCCATAAACAAAAGCTCAAAGCATATTTAGTTGCAAAGGGATACCCTTAAAAATGTATGTACTTCACTCTGACAAAGATCAACGTTCATATCCTCCTTTGAATCTCATCGCAATTCCTTGGCAATGTGTCCTAGTTGTCAAAGCAAATACCCTAATTCCTTAGGTGCATTAGGCACTCATGCATTATGCATAGGATTCTCCAATATTGAGTACAACCTATATGCCTCAATTTCTAAAGCCTATGTAAAGCATGGCATTTTTTCATATCGCTAACTCATAATGTCTGTTTCTCGATGTAACCCTAAGCTAGCTACTATTGGTTGGTTTCCACCTTACCAAAGGCATTAAGCTTAGAAAAATAAAATTGACAATTATGTATACGGAGAAATTATATAGTGGACTGATAACCACAGTATATGTCCCTTCAGGATACCAATAGGCAGATAGGTGTGTTAATTAAGGGGAGTGAGAATTGTTGAGTATTTTGCAATATAATACTACTATTAGGACAGGTTATATCCTTTTTTCTCTGTACAGATTCGTTCCTTTATGTTCTTTTATTAGTTAGGAAAGAAGTCTTCCTGTAATACAGCTTTACTATAGGAAAGTATTAGTTTAATTCTTTCCCTTCTTTTTACCATAATAATCTATATTGTGTGGTTATTTGTCTAGATAAGTGGTGGTCTTTGTCTCTATGTTAGTCAACTGTTCAATAAAAATGGGTAGAGTTTCTACCAAAAGATATATATGATTTTATTGAGAAATGTTTGCATATATTGTGTTTTTAATTATATAAATTAGATTCCTTTTTTTAATGAGCTAATACCTCACATGGTGCCAAGCATTGGTCTTATAGAATAACTTGTTCTTGATGTTATGGATTAGATTAGATCTCTATTCTTTACACTTCCCTTTCCCTCTCCCTTTCCTATTTCCAGGTCTTTAAGGCTTCCCATGTAGCAAAAAAAAAAGCAATTAGATTGGCTTTTTGTCTTATCTTTTGGTGTATTACAGGTATCAGAGGTGAGTTCACTTTTGGGCCGAGCTGGTACTGCTGGGCTTGGCAAGGCAGTAGAAGTTTTGGACACACTAGGAAGTAGTATGACAAATTTGAATCTCAGTAGTAGTTTTACATCAGGCGTGACAACAAAAGGAAATAAAATTTCCATTTTGGCCTTCGAAGTTGCAAACACAATTGTTAAGGGCGCCAATTTGGTGCAATCTCTTTCGAAAGAGAACATCAGACATTTAAAAGAGGTGGTTCTACCATCTGAAGGAGTGCAAATTTTGATATCCAGAGATATGGATGAACTCCTAAGAGTTGCTGCAGGAGACAAGAGGTAGGTTATCATGGATATTTTCATGATCAACTTAGTAGCATTCTCCCTTTGATTTGGAGCTTATTTTCTTCAGCTACTACTGTGCTTAAAGTTTTCACTATCTTGTACTGTTTTGACAGAGAAGAATTGAAAATATTTTCTGGTGAAGTTGTGCGTTTTGGAAATCGTTGTAAAGATCCTCAATGGCACAACCTGGATCGCTATTTTGAGAAGTAATTGTAGTTGAATTGATTTAATCTTGTATTTTTTAGAACTAGTCAGTTGATCTTTCCTTATATTTTTTCTTGTAACATCTAACATTGTGTTAGTTATGGTTTTCTCTGTCTTTGTTGATGTTTAGGTTAGGTTCAGAGCTTACACCACAAAAACAATTGAAAGAGGAGGCAGAGATGGTGATGCAACAACTAATGACCTTTGTTCAATATACAGCTGTGAGTACGCCTGTTAAAAGGAACAGTGCATATGCCTGTCATCTTCCTGAAATTTGTATGCTGAACTCATAACACTGTCTTTGTCATTGAAGCGTGTATTTGAGTATTATACTACGGAATGTGTTACAGTTTGAACAGAACCGAGGGGAAATTGTGTTCTGGTCTAGTTTGAAATTCTTTGATCACCCTCATTTCCTATATTGGAAATATCACTATTCACTACAAACAAAACAACAATCATATGAAGAAAATAAAGCTGTCTCAATTGCTTTGTAATCAACTGAGATTTAGTTGAATTCACTTGTGTTTTATGCTGCAGACATGTGTTAATTTAAGGTAACTTGTTTAAAAGATTCACTAATTCACTGTCTCACTTGATCTTTAATTGGATATAAACTTTTCATTTCAGAGATTGTTAATTTTCTGTCTAGTATATTTCCATTTTATAGCTGAAAGTTTATTCTTAGTATCCTTGCTATTGTACTTGTTTAAGTTATTAAACAGTCTGTTACCTGATACTCAATAAGAAATTATGTGCATAAACTTTATAATATTTGCATATTGAGATTGAGAGATAGATAGATGGACTTTTTTCCTGTTCTTTCTGGGTTTTAAATTCTTAAAATTTACAGATTTCTTTTCTCTATGAAATTGCAACTTTTTTTCATCTGTCATGTTATGCATCTTAAGAAACCTATCAACAATTTTTTAAGGCTCATGTTGAATTTAAGTCTAGCTTGATATCCAAATTGATATTCCAATGTGTAAACGTTCTTGTTTTATTATGGAAACAAGGGAGTTTGATATCAAAAGTTAATCATGAAACAGATATGAACTATTGAGTTATGTAGTGGTTAAGTATTTTGATATAAATACTATGTTTTGTACAAGTAAAAAGTGTCTGCATTGTCTTATTTATAGGTAGCTCAGTTTTGGGGTTAGGGTTAAGTTTTTATATTACTCTTTTGTTGGGTAAGAAATTATCCTTACAAATCCAAGCTTTTGGCAATTTTTTCCAAGTACATGCCTCAAGCTACACAGATGTGGCATTTATGAGCTTTTTATTTTAATTTTCAACTTTGAACTCAACAAACACAAGCAACATCTGCGCTATTCATTGGATATCAATGATTCATTTGTGGTGAAATAGCTTGTCAATTTAATATTTTTGAATTACTTACATGCTTTTTTCGATATATATATATATATATATATATACACACATATATATTATTTTATTTTTTTTAGTTATGTGAATGTGCAAGAGTAAAGTTGTGCTTTGATGACTTATTGGTCATGGGTTCAAATCTGTAAACAGCCTCTTTGCATATGCAAGGGTAAGGCTACGTACAATATCTCTCTCCCTTACCTTTGCATAGCGAGGAGTCTCTGGGTAATGGGGTACGTAGTTTTTTTTAGGGCGAGCCCTTACACAGTGGTAAAGTTGTGTCTTGGTGACTTGTTAGTCACGAGTTCAAATCCGGAAACAGCCTCTTTGCATATGCAAAGATAAGGCTGCGTACAATATCTCTCCCCCTTACCTTTTCATAGCGAGGAGCCTCTGGGCAATGAGTTACGTAGTTTTTATGTGCATGTGAAGCATTGGAGTCAATAGTAATGGCATGCAAGCTTCTGGAATATGATTTTGAATTTTATTATATTATCTTGATAAGAAAAGAAATTCATAAGACCAAGAGAAAAAACTATGGAGAGTTAAGATTCATTAACTGAAGAACAAAACAGAAAACAACAAAGAAAATAAATATTTTTTTTATTAATTGAAAAATGAGGCATGATCTGATTCTAACTCATCTGCCTTTATTCTCCGAAATAAGAGCAAAACTAGACATCCTGATGGAAAGTTGATTCTTATTTCTTCAAGCTGAACAGCTGATTTTGTTAAGTTTTAATTTAGTTTACTTTTTTCTGAGTTCAGGAATTATATCATGAATTGCATGCCTTAGATAGATTTGATCAAGATTATCGGCGCAAGCTTCAAGAAGAGGAAAATTCAAATGTCACACAAAGAGGTATAAAAATGAATATTATTTCTGATAATTGAAACTGTACAATAAGGGTTACAATATATACAGACTTGATAATAAATGATATTCTAGAATTATGGACAGCTCTGGCCCAATTACTACAAATAACGAAAATCAGTCTTAATTATATATAATGAGGAAACAAATCTAATTAAATCTGTAAAAACAATAACAAAAGGAAATAATAATAATAATATACGAGCTACATCAAACCCCTTGTTCTTGTATTGTGTATATTGAAAACTTATTCTATTTACAGTCAATGTCTTATTTATGGTAGTTTTCACCAAAAATACGTGTTGATCCATCCTCTAGTGGCATTCTTTGCATGTGTTCAAACTACCTTAACCAATTTTCTGTCATTTTATCCTCAATAGTTGTTTAAAATCTAAACATATGCATTTCTGCTGCTCTCTGTCTCTCACTTTTTTCTCTTGATATCCCTTTGAAGCCTAACATTCACTACCATATAACAATATGATAAAATTTTCTTTGTATCTTGTGTCTGACATCTTCAATAATTTCCCTATCATTTGTAATTTTGACTCAGATACTTTAACTACCTAGTTTGTATCTTGTGTGTGACATCTTCATTAATTTCCCTATAGTTTGTAATATTGACTCAGATACTTTAACTTAAACCTGTGATATGAAATTTATCTTCAATTCAGATTCCTCTTGTTTCTTGTTAAAGTTGCAATGCATATACTCTGCCTTACTCCTACTCAAGTGAAAACCCTTCGATTCCAATGTGTCTCCAAGGTTCATGTAGTAAACACCTTCCCTTGATTCTTCTATTAAATATGTATCATCAGCAAGAAACATGTATTTAGGGATAACTTTTTGTATATTCCTGGTAAGAACATCCAATACTAGATCAAACAAGTAAGGACTCAAGCCTGAACTCTAACGTAAACCTATCCTTATAGAAAAGTCCTTCGTCTTGCCTCCAGAAGTTTTCACACTAGTAATTATACATGTCTTGTGTAACTCGGATATACCAATGAAAAATCACAAAAGAACTATTTTTCAATAATAATAATAATAATAAGGATAATGAAGAACTCTAGAAATTGTGAGCATTCTACTCCAAACTTCACACTCACACCAACTCTAACTTTTATACTGCTTGCTCCCTCCAAACCCTATAAACTCTACAGTTCATTAAGTACCCAGAACAAGCTCTTTGGTTTAGAGGGATAGACAATTAATTGATCAACTGTTGAAGAATTAGCTGGATATTTTCCTCCTATCGTATAATTTTTTATTTTTCAAAGTGAACAACAAATTTGGAACAAATTGTGTAATTAGTTTTAGACTTTTATACAATTGATCAGTTTTCTATTTACCATTATAAGTTCAATACGTTGCAGGCCCTATCTCTGGGATATTAATCTTTGTCCAGATGCCCAAAAATCTGATCAAGTATTTTCAATTTAGGAAAAGAATGTTATAACTATTTTTAGTCTTGTTATCACAATGAGTATTCATATACATAGGTGATCAATGTTTATAAAATGTGTAGGAGACAGCCTTGCAATTTTAAGAGCAGAATTGAAGAGTCAAAAGAAGCATGTAAGAAATTTGAAGAAAAAATCACTATGGTCCAAGATTTTGGAAGAGGTAAGACCAGTGTTGTTTCTATAGATTTTTATGAGTGGATGTATGAATGTGATTATTGTAATAGAAGTTGAAGTTAAATATAGGATTTTATTTGTTTTTAGTTTTGTACTGTTGATTTGACATCCGAAAAGTGTTACTTCTGAAATCCTTGAATGATTTTAGCATCTTATTTTGTTGATTCAGTTTAACTACTTTCCTTTCCCCAAGTTGTGTTTTCCCTGTTTTTCCCCCTAACAATTTTGTTTTTTGAATTCTTTTTATCCTCCTTTTCTTGAGTGTTTTTCTTATCATACCAGTATAACATCTGATTGTTGTATCTGCAGGTGATGGAAAAGCTTGTAGACATCGTCCATTTTCTATACTTGGAGATACATGAAGTATTTGGTAGTTCTGGTATGCTTTCAAGAATTTCAAGGATTATCAATTAGGTTTAGCTAAGGGTGTAATATAATTTATTTTTTGTTCTCTGAGTATGGATAATCAGTTAGGGTGGACATATGTAGTTAATTATCAGGCTTGTCTTTGTCAAACTTCCTGGCGTCTGTTTATAGAAATAGTATTTGATTTAAGCTTAATTGCACTTTTTACTCAATTTTTTATTTTTTTGGCGACTTTTACCCCCATCAAATTAATTTGGCGCATTTTACCCCTTGCTCTTAAGAAGCTTGTGAATTTTACCTTCCATCATTGTCCATTAATTGACTAACGGAAAGCTGACATGGCATGCTGTCAAAATTGCATGTTTTACTTTTTAGCAAATTTTATCCTAACTTTTAATTTTTGGGCAAATTTTGCACTTATGAGCATGTCAGGTCAGCTCTCCATTAGTCAATTAACAATGGAAGTTAAAATTTGCAAGTTTTTAGAAGTTGTGGATAAAATGTGCCAAATTAATTTATTGGGGCAAAAATTTGCTAAAAATTAAAAAGTTGAGGGTAAAAAATGCAATTAAGCCTTTCATTTATTGATGGAAGAAACTCTTTGCTATCATTATGACATACAGTTATGGATATGGTATTCATCCTTTGCTGTTGTTAAGATACCAGGTAAATAAAACATGTCTTCTATACTTCTTCTTCTACAACCTTGCAGATACTGATAAGCAAGCGAAAGATTCTCAAGGCAACCATAAGAAGTTGGGATCTGCTGGTCTTGCTTTGCATTATGCGAACATTATCACTCAAATTGATACTCTTGTGAGTTTAGGATTTTACTTAAATTACATAATCTCTATTTGTTACTGTCTTAGAAGTTCAAATTATCTTTTAGTCTCTGTTGGTTGTGTAACTTTGTTAATAACAAAAATTGGAGAAGGGGAAAAAAGGGTAGTAAACACATTTACACAAACAAGCTTAATAGTGTGTGGTGTTTGGGAAAAAAATCACCTCAAACTCAGCTTCCTAGTCATGGTAATGCTGGGGATATGGTGGTATCATTGGTTCTTTCAACTTGTCTTTTTACATTATTTTCTTGAAATGAAACAGTTCTTTCGTTTTCTCTTCTGTCTTCTGCTTCATATTTGTCATGATCATCTGGTCCTAATGATAGTGCAAGACTATTGGGAAGGTAGACCTGAGTTGACATTTTAATTTAACCAGGTGTCTCGATCAAGTTCTGTGCCTCCTAATACAAGGGATGCCTTATATCAAGGGCTTCCACCAAATGTAAAATCAGCATTGCGCTCGAGGTTACAGTCATTTCAGGTTAAAGAAGAGGTGCATATTCCACCATTTCCATCATACATTTTATTAGCTGCTGATCCATGCCATAAATACTTGAGTAGATGAATATGTCTCCCTTGTATTTTTCGTTTAGCAAGATTAAATCTAAATGGAATTTTAATATTTTCAAGATTGCACTTTCTTCCAAGTAAGATCATGAAT
>PYAF01005867.1:3568144-3621693 GCA_007407185.1 Glycine tomentella
GAGGTTACAGTCATTTCAGGTTAAAGAAGAGGTGCATATTCCACCATTTCCATCATACATTTTATTAGCTGCTGATCCATGCCATAAATACTTGAGTAGATGAATATGTCTCCCTTGTATTTTTCGTTTAGCAAGATTAAATCTAAATGGAATTTTAATATTTTCAAGATTGCACTTTCTTCCAAGTAAGATCATGAATAGTATAAAGATTATAAAATGCACCACCATTTTCTCGCATAAGTACTCCAGACTTCCAGTTGATAGATTTGAATTTATAAATCCATTTTCCCCTTTTATGCTAGTTATATGCATAAAGGAATTTAATTGATTTAAACAAGGGGAAAAACTAAACACTGTATGGCAATGTTTTCATGTTATATATAATTCAAACTTACATGCTTGTCTAAACTTTTGATACTATAAGGAATTATTATTTATTAAATTAATATATAGCCTTCTTTATGATATTCTCCACATGATAATTTCCTTAGAAAAAATTTTCCTTTACACTTAATTTTTCCTTTTTAAAATTTAATGTTTCCCTCAGAATTTTCAGTTTTCTTGTTTGTACAAATTATTTAGAAGCCATACAGTGGTTTTATTTTAAATTCATTAAATGCTTGTTAATGACTTGCTCGGTTCCATCTTTTAATGATTTTTATTTATCTTCTTTCTGCCAAAGGAGTTCTACTAATAAGCTTATACTACATTGCCAATATTGATTTTGACCAAATTTTTAAATCTAAATCTGAAATGAAGGAAACAATTTTGCAGCTTACCGTGCCACAAATCAAAGCTGAAATGGAGAAAATATTGCAGTGGCTTGTTCCTATTGCCACCAATACAACAAAGTATATTTGCTAACCCCTTACTGAGCAATTCCTAGATTTCCTAGTATTGCATTTGGTACCACAAATTTGTTTAAATTTGCTTTTCATTATGGTCAATAAGCAGCATTACCCATCATTCTATTCATAAAGAGCAATTCACGTTGCTTTGTCTAAAGACATCTTTCACATTTAGAGTTGCTTTAGCCATGTTACTATTACTCTATTAGGCATTAGCTTCCATATGTTCTTTTCTATTATTCAATTGCCATTAACCTCTACATGTTCTTCTCTCAAAGCTCAATTTAACCATATCTTTTTCACTTGGATTAACTCAGAGCTCATCATGGCTTTGGATGGGTTGGAGAATGGGCTAATACAGGGTGAGAACAGAATACTAGATTTACGTACTCTATGTTTGTACGTTCTACCGGTTTTTTTCTAATATAAGTTTGTATAGGTCTGAGGTCAACCGAAAACCTGCCGGCCAGACCGACTTGTTGAGAATTGAAACACTACACCATGCTGATAAAGACAAAACAGAAGCTTATATACTTGAATTGGTCATTTGGCTTCATCATCTAGTGAGCCAAGTAAGAGTTGGTAATGGAGGAATAAGGTCCCCAGTCAAATCGCCCATCCGTTCTCCTACCCAAAAGACAGGGCAGTTATTTACACAGAAAGCCTGCTCTTCCCCCGTGTTAACGGTTGAAGATCAACAAATGCTTCGTGACGTCAGCAAGAGGAAACTAACACCTGGCATTAGCAAGAGCCAAGAATTTGACACTGCCAAGACCAGGTTGAGTAAAGACCATAGGCTAAGCAAGAGTAGTAGTCATTCCCCAATCAGTGAAAGTAAAAATGATATATTCTCTACAAGGAGGGTACCTTCTGTTCCTGTCATCGACTTCGATATGGATCGAATGAAGGCCTTGGATGTCATTGATAGGGTGGATACTATTGGAAGTTCATAGTTGTGTGGCATACCTTGATCTTCAAGCCAAGGGGGAATGCTAGAATTAAATGAATCTGTTACCTTCTTCAACTTGGGTGCTCCCCCTATGTTTCTTGTGAGCTGTGAGAAATGTTTGTTGATTTCCTAGGCAAAGAGTGATGTGATGTGAGCCATAGTCTTTTTGACATTGTTGTAGATGATTATGGGACGGGGACAAAGGGGGCCACCGTTTTCCTTAGGATGTATATGTACAGATTACATCATATAATAATTGTTCGTCTATATGTTTTTTCACTTCTCTCAATCTTGTGTGTGTGAAACAATTTACATTACAAACTGACCTAAGAGTATAGAGAACGTAATGAGTAATGACTTTTTGTAAAGCAGATGAGGAGGAAAGAGCTTTATAAGCAAAAAATGTACTTGTAAAGAACATGTTATTTATAGATATGATAGATGTTTCTTACATCAACAGTACTGAAAGAAAATATTTTTTTTTTATCTAATTGAATATTCCTATGTACTGAACCTTTTTATTTTTTATAGAGTTTTTTTTTTTTTCTTTTACTTGTAAATGAATAAGCGCACGTCGAGTAAACTTATAAAAAAAATAGTGTTGAAGTTTGTTTTATTTGTTTAAATGAATCAAATTTAAAGCTTAATTTTTACTAGTTAGAAATTTATGAAGTTTGAATTTAGTTTATTAGTTCATTTATATTTTAATTATTTTTTATTTATCAAATATATTTTTGAAATGCTTTAAGTATATTAATAGGATTTTCTATTATATTTGAGGATGAGATAAAAGTAAGGAGAGAAAGATAATAAAATGATATTTAAATAAATGATATAATAATATTTTAAGAGTTATAATTAAGTATATTTCCTTTTTTATATAAAATTAATACTCTTTTATCATGTTATTAAAAAATTAATGGAGCATAAGTTTATAGGAGTATTAAATAATTTAGAAATAAAAAAAAAAGGTTATGTATTGAAAGTATAAATTTTTTTATTTCAATCACAAATCTATTATGTATGATAAATTATTGACTTTTAAAATAATTACTTAAAATAATTTAAATAATAATCTATAATTAAATGATAGTGTAAAATTATTTTATGTCAACAATACATAAAAATTAAACTCAATTGATAGATTTAATTAAAGTATTTTTAAACAATTAAAGAACCTAATTGTATTTTTTAATAATTAAGATATCCAATTCAACTTTTATTTATAATTAAGCAACCAACTATATATCATTAAGCCTTAGTTTTCCAGTGATTTCAGATTATTAAAATCTTGTCACGATCCCATATCGATTTGCATTTGCATTTATCGTGGATACAGATATCATTATTTTCCAACTCACCGCTGAAACAAATATATATACACTTAGTGTTTGTTTGAAAATGTGGTGGATCACATTGAAAAAAACATGATAACCTTAAAACTATTCTACTGTGTGATAGAAAATCATGATAAAATATTGTGATTTTTGGATATTCACCTTCCATCAAAACACACTATTAACTTGGTTCAGATTCTGTATATCAATTTTTGATTGCTTAACTGATACTCGAACCTATATATTGTATTATTTAAACAATATTATAAATAATATTTTAATTATAATTTTTGGATCATAATATTATTTAGGAGATAATCTTATTTGAAAAATTGTGAGTATTAAAAGTCACCATGATATGACACTAGTGTTACCCCGGGTGGATAGATGGGTGATGCCCCAAGACGTAGGATTGATTGGGACCCAAAAAAAAAAAAAAAAAAGTTTATATAAAATTGTCAAGTATGTTCTTTTTTTATATTGTTTTATGTTTTTTTTTAATTGATTGATAATCATTTTAGGATTTATTCAAATTATATATTAATCACTTAATGTAATTATGTGTCTATTTTTTGTGGAATATATATTTCTATTTTAAAATATTTATATATAAAAAAATTCTTATATCTCTTATTTGATTTTGGGCGCATAAAATATCAGGATTCATGTACGACAATAACAAACTATATATTGTTTTAACTGACCAATCTTAATTACTAACATATGTTTTGTGATTTGCATGTTTTGAATGAATCCATTGCGGGTCATAGTTATGCATTTAGACTCCAATTTAAGCCATAAGTTATAGTCAATTTTCATCAAAACACTCCTTAATAAGAGCATGGGTATACACATATATCTAGTTACTTCATATTGCAAACGTATAAAACTTTTAACTATATAGAATCCCTAACCAAATAAGTGATGATGCATATATATGGAGTAGCGTAGATGCCTTGGAACTACTTACTTTCAAAGAAATTAAAGAGCATTGAATTAAGTTCCCATGGAAGGCATCCAATCTAACAATGCTCTGCGCCCACGGCTGAGAACCTGATGCCAAAGAAACTAATAATGCCCAGAGAGACCAATTCAGTCATGGTTGCGAAGGGTGAGATTCTTGTGTCAAAACTCAATATTGCGTGCACTTAATTATATACACATGAAAGTCTTAATATGTATTACACTTACATTGTCAGATGCTACGATTTCATCATCTCAGCCATATAGTATTAGTTGGAATTTTCTATTCCAATAATTAATATAAACTAATATTATAAGATAATTATATTAGTTATTTATTATTAGTGATTTTATTTTATGTGGTTAAATAAAGTGAGTCCGTTAAATAACTAAATAAGATAATATAAATTTAAATGAGTAGATGTCAGTGTTAGCTCATTAAGAAATAATGAGAACCCTATTAAGTTAACACGTTATAAGAATTATGGTCTTCAATATATCAAGCCGTCACACATAATTTTTTTTCTCCCCATCTAAAGAGTTACGAATGTCTCATTAAGGAATAAAGAGTTTTCAATTGAGAAAGAACCATAATGTCATTGTTCGTGTTGTGATGGATAGTCACAAAGATCTTACAACAAATGTTGAAGAACACTTAGATCAAGAACCAACTATGGATCCAAGCATTTTATCTAATCCTTAATAATCAAACATGACGTAAATCCTAGGACTTTTGGTGAATTGTCCTAGATTATGGACCTTTTGAATTTTTAACTTCTGCATAAAGATTAAAGATTAAATATATTCCAACTAATGGTACTAAAGTAAGTCTTCATTGTTTGATTATTAGGATTCAAGTTTTTTATATAAAGCATTATGTGTCATTGGAAATCCTAGGATGTCATTGTCTTGATGTTACACACATGGTAAAAAAAAAGTTGATGA
The DNA here is from genome assembly GCA_007407185.1 of Glycine tomentella. Classification (NCBI taxonomy): domain Eukaryota; kingdom Viridiplantae; phylum Streptophyta; class Magnoliopsida; order Fabales; family Fabaceae; genus Glycine; species Glycine tomentella. The sequence continues at coordinate 3,573,187 of PYAF01005867.1, forward strand.
TTCTATGTCTTGGGTTTCCTTGATACATGAATCGATAATATTATAATAAATTTGATATAGCGTGATAACATTATTTATGGATGCGATATTTATTTATCGTCATTTAAGTATAAATCAATGATAGCGTTGAATATAATCTAAGGATACGATATTACTTGTCGTAATTAATATTTTTATATTTATTGCTATCATGATTGATTGCAAATTTAGTAGTTACAGATTCTCCCCATTTATTTGTATGTTTGGTAATTTTTTAATTAAATTGATCGACAAAATATATTGTCAAAATAATTCCTATTGTGAAAATTAATTTAATTAAAATTACATAGATATTTGTATGAGATTATTTATGCGAATAATGTTCGACCCAAAGGAAGATGCAAGTTGGTCAGATAATAGCATACTTGTGATGATAAATATGTGAGAATTATAAAGTATTTTCATGTGAATAATGGTCAATCCAAGAAAAATTATTATTTGACAAAACTAATTGTCAATATTTGATCTTGAGAGTACTAATTACAAATTAATTTCTTTGTGCAAAGACTAGAAATTAATGTTGTGCTACGTATCTTGTGATGAGTCTATTATTTGAAATATTTGTAGTCTTGGTATTATATATGTTGATGACAACTTTCTAATCATAACATAGTTTTAGATATATTCAACATGAAGATAATAAACCAAAAGATACATTGTTGATAAAGGAGACAACTTAGTCTCAAACATTGTCTCATTAGTAATATTGAGAAAGAATAAATGTAAATGATTCATTGTGCTTTAGCTGTGAGGAGTCTTATGTATATTTAAGTTTGTTTACATCCTAAATAGTTTTTTCTTAGTAGGAGTCTTAGGGAGATATGTGAGTAATCATGGTATGCAACATTAGAAAGTAGTAAAGCTCGTAATGAGCTATTTGAAGAGAACAAGAAACTACATGCTTACATATCGGAAGTCTAGTAGAAGTTTAGAGATCATAAGGTATTATGACTATGATTTTGTGAGATGCCTAAATAAGACAGACTCCATATTAAGATACATCTTTAAACATGATGGTGGAGTTAATATCTTGTTTTTAGGTATCAAATCATATGATATGACTGCTAAATTTTGTGATTGGCTTGCCTGTTGTTACAAACATTAAGAGGTCATTAAGTATTTAGTGTGACAATAACTCAATAGCGTTATACTCTAATAACAACAGGAGTTCAACCATGTTAGAGGTTATTGACATAAAGTTTATGGTTGTTAAAGAAATAATTAAGAAAAATAAAGATATTTGTCGAACATATAGGAAAAGACAGTATGCTAGTTGATTCACTAATTAATTGTTGACACTTAAACATGAGCATATATGATGCTCATATGGTGTTATTTCAGTTGTTGCCTTGGTTTAGTGAGAGTCTTTATGTTCTATGTTTGGATTCAGATTTCATGTATTTTATTTTCTGCATAAATAAAGATTATAGTTTATAAGTTTATTAAGAAACTTGTTTATTTAAGTACAATATTTAAATTGTACTTGAGGACTTAAGATTGATCTCGCTAAAAACTTAAGTTGGATTTATTGATGTAGTCGTCGTTGGGGTCTAGTCACATTTATTGATACGAAAGTCACAGTGATTCCATTATTGATATATGAGATTGACCAGGTTGTTAAGGTGAAAGTCTAAAGGTAAATAGTATCCAGATGCACGCCCAAGGACTTTTTATATAATTTTTACATGATGTAGTTCAAGTGGGAGATTGTTGGAATTTTCTATTCTAATAATTAATCTAGATTAATACTATAAAATAATTATTTTAGTTATTTATCATTAGTGATTTTATTTTATGTGTTCAAAGTAAATGAGCTCGTTAGACAACTAAATAAGATGATATGGACATAAATGAACAGATGTCAGTGTTGGCCCATTAGGGAATAATGAGAATCCTATTAGGTTAACACTCTATAAGAAGGTTATGATATTCAATATACCGAGTTATCACACATAGTTTTTCTTCTTCTCATCTGAAGAGTTAGAAGGTCCCATTGAGAAATAAAGAGGCTCCAATTGAGAAATAATCATAATGTCATTCTTCGTGATCGTGATAGATAACCACAAAGATCTTGCAAACAATGTCGAACGATACTTAAATCAAGAACCAAGTACGGATCCAAGTGTTTTATATAATCCTTAATAATTAAACATGATATAGATCCTAGAGCTTTTGATAAATTATCCTAAATTATAAACCTATAAATTTTTAATTTCCACATAAAAAAATAAAGATTAAAAATTAAACATATTCCAACAATATATACATGAATCGTACCCAATAATTGCATGTCAGCATATATGTTGAACCTATATGAGCATATAGGATAAAATAAATGGTATATATATCATCCTTGCATCACAATCCATGTCTATCTCCTCTGACAATTTTATTCGATTTGATAAGAATCTCACATGTACAGATGATAGCGCTATGGTATTGTAGTGTTATGTCATAATTGCGTCATATAAGTATTCATGTTGAAATTATGAAAATTGAACATTTTAAGACTTTAATGTACGTGTATCTAAACAGTTTGCGCATATATCAACTAATTAAAATTGTTTTCTCGCATTAGATAAAATAATCTGCAAGTGTCAACGATATGTTTTCTTCATTTAATTAATTAATTATCACGTGAAAACAATATCAGTACGCAGTTTAATTTATCACCGCTAGTCTTTCCGTCTTTGTTGATCATAAAAGTTATAATTGATGGAGAAAGTGATTGATTTTTTTTTTAAAATAGTGGTTTAAACTTATACCACAAATCAGAAATACTAAAAGTTGTTTTCTTATTTTTTTTTATTTTTTTTCAAGTGCTCAGAGAATAAAACTTTTAGAAACAGTAAACAAACAAAACCTAATTGCATATATTTTTTTTCTGTTCTCAATGTGAAAACACGATTTGCAATGTACCTTTACAGAAGAATAAATTTATCGCTGCAGGAAACATGGAATTTCAAAGCTGGTCCAACATAAAACAAAAAACAAAAAAAAAAAAGAAACAAAAACAAATTATTGTGCTCTAAGTTAAGGCTTGACATGAAGCCATGAACAATCCAGACTCTTGCTACTCCACTAGTCTAAACAGTGGAGGTGCCTATAAAAGTATTCTAACGTTCAATTTAGTATTTATTCTAACAAAATCGCACGCATAGCTTATTCGTAAGATTCTGTTGTGAGTGAGTCACTGTCAAGTGAGAGGACCATAATTCCCATAATCGTTCCTTGGACACGTAGTTGTTATAATAGAAGAATATTTTGGAACCCTTAACCTGAGATATATGAATATAACGCATCATAAGAATTCTCCAAGTCTAGAATAGCATCGCATGTAGTTTACGCCTAATAATCCGATCCATAAATTAGGTAATCCAACCAAATATTCAAAAGAAATATAATGATATTCATGCTCCACTTATTGTAGGACCTTAACTTAATCAAGATTAATTATGATCAAAATTAATCCATAGAAAATATGTGAGATTAATCTTTTATCTATTTCCACAGACCATGATGCTAAACAAGTCAAAAGATGAGTGTTTATTTTTTTATCGGTTGATGAGTGTTGTGGGTGTATATATTAAAGAGTTCAAATTCCTAGGATAAGAGGGGAAACAATAACATTATTCAGATTGATGAAAATTAAGCTCAGAGATTGCCAGGTTTGAAGAGCCATTATAACATACTGTCGTCAACAGCACACCAAATGAAGTTAACTCTCCACCTAATTCGCAAGGGACTCCCACGTAATTGCTTTCTGCTTTGTGTGGCTTCGACAACATTTTTTTTAGATCAGCGTGGCTTTGACAACATATACATGCATTAAATGATACATGTGAAATATTTTTAGGTGGCATATATAGCTTCTTCTTTTTTAATAGAGGTGGCATATATAGCTCTGACAATATAATTGAAGCAGTTAGTAGTTATAATCAGACAATTGAGTTATATTTATAATATAAGTTCAATAGTTTAGACTAAGAGAAATTTATGTGCATGTGTATTTTTTTATTATTTTGTGGGTCGGCAGTCCTAGTTTTAGATTATTGGAAAAAATCTAACTATTATATAGGTTAGAAATAGTAACAAAATAAAATATATAAATAAGAGATAATCTTTACTTTATAAACTAGTTTTTGAAGTTTAATTAGGTTCAAACTCATATTCTAAAATATATTTTCCAAAATAAAAAATAATATTAATATTTATATAATTTTTATTATTAGTCGGTTTAATGTAATGGTAATTAATTAAGGTGTGTTTTTTCATTGATGAATGAGGTTTGAATCCTCTTAGAGAGAGAAATCACTTTTATATTTTGTAAGGCTCCTAATTTTTTGTTACCCTCTCACTTAAAAGTTAATTAATTAGTTGTTAATTTCAATTAAATAGGTTGTCTTTTAATATATTAATTTTCACCAAATGTAGCCCAAAATTCCTCAATTGGTTGTATCAAAGTTACTATCTCTTTAACATATTCAGCCAGAAAAACTATCTGTTTAACATTAGAAATTAAAGTTGCCGAAAAGTCAAAATTTAAAAGAAGATTGTCTTAATCTTGAATTCATTAAAATATAAAAATCAAAATTATACACACAAAAAATGATACACCAATATACAATATACTTAATTATATAAGAAGACTTGATTCATTTCTAAATGTATATATTATTTATAGAATAATGTTAACGATTTTAATAATTATTGTTTTGGCAAAAATATTTTTTTAAAATTAAAACTAATAAAATTTTATTTAAAATCAACCATTTCTAAAGAAATATTACATAAATTGTTTTATTGTCAATGAAAAAAGAAATGTTAAACGAAATTGATTACAATAATTAATATATAAATGGTTTTGCTTCCCAAAATGTTCAAAAGACAAACTTTCAATAAAAATAATTATTATTTAAAAAAATTATTAGTTATTTTTTTCCAAAAACAAATATTTTATTAGTTTTAAAAAAAGCCCCACTTCAAAATTCACTTTAAACCTAAAAATATATTACATCTCCCTAAAAATATTATTTTTTTGTATAATCCAAAGGTATAATCTTTCTTCCATCATATGGGTCTAATTTAAGAGTAAAATGATATCTTCAATTATCACTTCATGTCTAAATAAGAGATCATCGAACCCCAGACCTTAGATCCAAGTGTTGAATCATGTGCCAATAAATTTTGATTCAATCCATGCTTGATGAACTCAATATATATATATATATATATATATATATATATATATATATATATATATATATATATATCATTTACTATGAAAATAAAAATGATTTTTCACACATTTAAAAAGGATGTGAAGTGGGAAGATAGAAGAGAGAGATATTAAAAGGAAGAAAAAATAGTAAGAGATGATGAGAGGGGAAAAAATAAAAGATAAAATAAAATAACCTTTGGCTAATTTGATACAATGGAGAAATAAATCAGTGCTCTTTCCATTGTGCAAGCAAGATTGGTTGGACTAGCCAATGTAAGAGAAAATCATATGAAAAATTTAATATAGTTAGGTTTGTTTCTTTAATATGTTACGTACTCCTTGTTTTAAAAAAAATAATATATATATATATATAATATGACATTTCGACACGCTTTAACTCAATATTTGATCCTTTTAAAAAAAAACAATATTTGAAAAGAGGAATGTGTATAGTATGATAATTATATTATAAATAAACAAACAATAAATTACGTAGGTTTTCCAAATCACGATCCCACATTCATGCACATAGCGTATAAGGAAAAGCACCATACACTGCATATAAAAAGGCAAATAATCTACCAAGTACCTACCTAGCTCAATCCATTTTCATTACTAAACACACTCAAAAGGGTATGAGGCAGGTCATTATGTCGGCTTTGTAATTAGAGATCCAACTCGTAGTTAGTGTTCCATTTAATATCCATTATTCTTTCCTTTAATAATTTTTCATTGCTTTTTAAGGAAGAAAAAGATTTTGCTTTTGGTCGATCTCAACAAGTCCGGTCATGTTCATAATTAATACGGGGCTATTCACTTATCTAAGTTTATTTTCTTGTAAAAGGGACATAATAATCTCTAGGTTTAGTTTCGTTTAGAAGACACAATATTTTTAATTTTTTAATTTCAATTAAGATTTAATTACACCTTTAATCTCTCTAGTTTAACTAATGTGCGTGATTTTAGCCTTCCAAATTTTTAAAACTAAGTAAGTCTCTAAATTTTTGAAATTAAGAAAATTTAATCTCTCATTAATTATATTTTATTTAAAATATGAAAAATATTATTTAGCTTAACTACATTTTTAATCTTGTATTTTAATTAGCATATGTGCTATTTTGGTCCTCTGATTCTAATTGTTCACATTTAGTCTATATTGTTTTTCAAATGTTCAAATTATCCATTACCTTAAAATTTGATCAAACAATTAATAGAAATGCAACATTGGTGTGACATATATATCATTGATTTGTATAGTTTAACAAGGTAATATATATATATATATATATATATATATATATAATTTGATCAAACAATTAATAGAAATGCAACATATATATATATATATAACGACTTTTGTTACATCTTATATTTTATAATTTTTTAACTATTTTATATATTAATTTTTTTACTAATTTATATAAATTAATTATATGTGACACCTCCATTACACTTGTGTTAATGATTAAATGATATTTTGAGGTAAAGGACTTAATTTAAAAAATTGGAATACTAGGAGCACTACATGCACGATCAAGTAATTGAAATTAATTAGGAGACCAAAGTTGCACATAGGCTAGAATATAGGCACCAAAAGTAAAATAAAATCATATTATTTTTATCCAAATAATTGAGTGTTTATAATTTATTCAGGATATGAAATGGTTTTAAAAGTTAAAATTTAAAAATTTAGTATAAACGACTTTATATATATAGTTTGAAGTATTCCATGCATAAGATATCATCTTAGGATTTGTAGAGGGAAAATTTTGATTTTTTTTTTTTGGAAGAAATATGATAATTTAGTTAGTGAATCTCTTGACAAAGAAATAATGTAATCAATTAATTTAGTTTATGAATAATTTGAGTGAAGATTGAGAATTTGAGGGTTCTATATTTTTTTAAAAAAATTACTAATTTAAAAACTGGCAGAATTTAATTTAATCAACTAAAAATACCAAATTCACATATAGTTAAAAAATAACTAAATCTTAATTAATTGTTATTTTTTATAATTTTAAATATTTTCATCTAATTTTATATTTTTAATATTTTATTCAAAATAATTGTTCATATTTTACATTTTTGTTATATTTTAATTTAAAAAGTATTCATACAAGTACAACTCATAGAATATATGTTATTTTTTTTTACAGAATAGAATATACGTTAGTTAATTATACTTCTCAAAACTTCCTAATAATGGAAATTTGAGTAAAGGCTAGCTAGCTAGATAGCTTCACACTAACATTTCATGAGTAATTGATGCAAGAAAAAAGTGACCATGAAGAATTAAAATGAAAGTGACTTAATTATGAGATAATTTCAACATCATTTGTAATCAAAATATTTAGTTTTGAATACATGAGTAGTCTCTTCCACTTAATTTGCCTTATCCAACATTTATCCCTAAATTTTGGTAAACTCTGAATGAATTTGTCAAGCCATATATATTTTACTACGCTAGCGTTAAATTCTCCCTATTATCACAGCAGGAAGCTTCCCTTTATCTCTCACACATATATATCTGTATTATGCTTATACCAGCTACCAACCTTTAAAGTATAAAAGTCGTTTAAAGAAATATTATGATATAAAATCTGGTATATATGCATGCTACATTTAGGGTTTATTCTTGAATATTGGTTATGGACTTAACCCTGATTTTTTTTATGATGACTCTAAATTGATATCTGAATTTTGAATCATAGGCTCTGATCTAGCTTTAGAAACAAAAAACTGTTTATGTCATAAATTGTTTTTATTGTTTGTTTTAGCGTTATCTTTTCTTAATTATCATGACAATTTTTTGTAAGGTTATTATGGCGACATAAGTAAAGACTATAGAGAGATCACATGTTGAAGCAGAACAAGTTCCACAAGATTTTAAAGGTTACTTGTTTCAATCAGTGTATATATCCTCTAGACCTGATTCTCTGCTACTTTAATATTGTACAAAGAACATATATTCATTTGAGAACTAGAATAGGAAAGTTTCATAGAAATGGTTAATCAAATGGAATTTTTTTTATGTTACATAAGGGAATCAAATCATCTGTACATTTCCCGTTCTCTCTTCAAGTAGAGCTTTAACATTGGGAGGGCGTAGACAAGTAATTTCAACCATCAAATTAAAACCCAAAGAAATACGATAGATCACTAAAAGGAGCCATCCTTAGCTTCTATTTCTTCCATTGACTGGATCTGATATGTATAGACCGAATGAAGGCATTGGATGATGTTGATAAGGCAATTATTGGAAGTTCATAAGTGTGGCAATTCTTGATCTTATGCAGAAAGGGTATATATATTAATCTCCTGCCTTCTTCAATTTGGGCGCTACCCCTCTTGTGAGCCATGAGAAATGTTTATTGATGACTTCATAGCCATATAATATATATATATATATATATATATATATATATATATATGTGTGTGTTCGGATTACATTATCTTATAAATACATAATATTTGTTCGTCTTCATGTTTTCTCTTCTCTCAAACTTCAAAAGAATTTAATATATGTGAAACACATAACAAACTGACCTAAGAATATAGAGAAAGTACTGATCAGTAACGACTAACGACATTGTCTAAAGAAGATAACTGTAAACATAGTGGGAATTTAACTTTTATTAATTGAAAAGTTAGAGAAATATGTGGGAAATCTAGTTTACCTTTTTTTAATTGAATTAACTTAAAGCATATATTAAATTATTAACCACAATTTAATTCAAATATTATATAAAAACCAATACATAACTAATTTTAAAAGAAACTTAGTAACTAAATTATATTTTTAATATTTAATACTTTATTATTAATTATTACTTATAAAATTTAATATAGTCATTTATTTCGTATATAAAGAAATCAATCAATTGTAAAGTCTAACAATATGAGTCAATTGTGAGTCCAGTTCGAAATGGTACAATAATGTCACATTTGACTCCTCCATAATTATCAACAATAATGATATATAAACCTTTTTACAATATAAATACTCATTTAAAATTTCTTATTTTTTCAATATATATATATATATATATTTCTTCTTTTTATATCATATATTCTATCAAATTATAATTTATTTGTCGTATTATATCTTTACTTCTTAGTAATATATTCTTTTTAATCATGATGATATTAATATAAAATATCTATTAATTTTTATCGGTGTGTTAACATGCAATGAATTTTAGTATAAAAGTTCCTTTTAACCCCAGTGGCGCAACAATGAATTTTATGAGGCCAACATATCGTATTATTTATGTTCTATTGAAATGGTACAAAAAGAGCATAATAGTATTTATATATATATATATATATTTTTTTTTTTACTTATTTATCTGAAACTAAACAACCAAACATTTAATTTTATTATTATTATCTATATTTCTGTTTTTTCTAGTTATCTCATTTATTTTTATATATTTTATTTCTCTCTTCAAAAATCTAAAAAATATTATTCAATGTCTAACCTAAATAGTGTAAATAGTACTATAAATATATCTGAGACATTGAAAAACAAAAGTGACTTAGCAAGTATCTATATATCTATCTGAATTAAGGGTAATAATCTGTGACACGAACCGTCAATCTGATCCGGATCCGATATGATTTTTTCATATTCGGGTCAACCCGTTTAATAAATGGTCGTATTTGGGTTGAAAAAATCTAACACGAAAAAAATTGTGTCGGGTTACCAGTTAACCCCCGTTAACCCACTGATAAGTAACTATTATTTTCATTTATTTTTATATGGCTATTTTGGTAGAAGAAGTTAGTGTAAAAATGAGACATTTGTTGTCGGTTGCATTTAATAATGTTTTCATATTGGATTGATGAAGTTAAATGTAACTTATTTTGATTTGAATTAATATCATTTTATTTTTATTCGTGTCGTATTAGGTCGGATCGTGTCTTGTAAAAATAAGTTGTGTTCAAGTTCAAGTTGTATCATGTTAATTCCTGTAATCAACGGGTCGTGTTCGGGTTGAATTTTATAACACAAATTATTAATCGTGTCGTGTTCGGATTGAACCTATTCGTGTTCATGTCAGACCCAAGTCAACTCAAACTCGACCCATGAACACGAATTACCACCCCTATTCTAAACCAACGTGTACTGCTAGATTTGGCAGTGACTGAACTGAATCAAATCGAACCATCCTTCCCGGCTCGAGAGAGATAAATAGTGATGCACAGTACCCCAAGTCATATATACCTCACTTACCTCCTAAGAATTCAAGACTCAACCCTTCATATGTAAGGCAACGCGACAGTGCGCTGTGACCACTGCTCATGAGGTCGAACCTGATACGAAAGACCCATTCTACCATGCACACTTAATTGCTTGTCAACGTAAGACAGATTCTTGGCTAACATCAATTTATACAAGTGCAGCATCGATTATATATATTTCATCATCTCAACGTACGATATATATACAGTATATACAAGTATATATTGTACCCAAAATTAATAATGTCAACTACGTACGTACAGCACCTGCTTCTCAATATCATATATATGCCAATTTGGTCGCATCAGATCTTGGATGGCGGCAATTTGCAAATCATTCACGTCTCTCTCTAAGATAATTTTATTCGATTCATGATAATAAAGCCTACCTCACAACTGTCACGTATCTATTATTTCCTCCTTATTTTTCACATGAACTTAGTGTCAGAGCACTAGGATGAAGATATGTAATCTTTATAATTGCAATGTCAAAATCATCAGCCTCAACCTCAGCCTTATTTTTAGATCAATTGGCCGGTATACCCTTCTTATCGAAAAATCACATACAACCCACACAATTTTTTCTAAGCATATGTAGAGACCCTTTATACGAAAATATTTACCCATGCTGGCCATGCATCCTATAGCTTGTTGTATATCTCCCTTAATATAAAAGCTTTATTCGCATATTAATGTTGATGGGAAGATATTCGTATGGCAAAAAATACTCTAATTGCCAATAGATAAGTTGTACGTGATTTAATTTTAAAATTAAAATATTCAAATAAATATGCACATCTAAACAATTAATGTTAATGAGAAGATCCTTTCCAAAATAACAACTCCAATGGAAAAAATGTTTTCTTATTAGATGAAATAATCTGAGCAATCTCTTCCGATCGGCAATAATATGTCCTTAACAATTTATTATCACTAAATACATTTAGTCCCTATTTTTATTAAATTTTGATTTAGTTATTTATCTTTTAAAAATAATTGTAGTTTTTTATCTCTCAAATTTAGATTAAGGTTGCCCTACCATTTTTTATTAATTTTGGAGTATAATTCTAAACCCTTTTTTAATATATTAAAAATGTGAATTTGTCTCATTATATTTACTTACATTAAAACTATGAAATCTAACTAAACATTAGAATCAATAAATACTATTAACATGATAAAAATTGCAAAAAAAAGTGACAAACAATCAAAAAATAATCTAATATCATATTATTTTATTTTTCGATTGTTTATAAGACTTTCTTTTCATGTGATTTTCACAATATTTATGAACTTTTGTTGTTTGAACATTAATTGACTTTCATAGATTTTATGTAAGGGAGTTTAATGAGATAAATTTCATATCTTAAATCAGTCAAATAAAGATTTCAAATATGGCATCCCAAAATCAGAAATGACCATTGTTTCAAAAATGCAACATTATCCTAAATTTGAGATACATTATAGACAAAAATAAATATTTAAAGGATAAAGAACTAAAAAAGGTAAATGACCTTTATGATCATTAAATATGTAAATCAAGGTGATGATGAATTACATTTTAAATGAATAAAATTTTTGATTTAATCATTAAATATGTAAAAAATATAATAATTATGTCTTATCATTTAATTTAATGAAAAATTATTCTTAAATTTTATAACTTAATATAAAATTAGTCATTGAAAAATGTACATCAATGACAAAATAATATCATAAAATTGAACAACCAAACGTAATTATCAATTTTTTTATATATTTAAAAATTAAATCAAGATTTTTGTTCTTAATTTTAAGGATTAAATTATGATCGATTCTCATATTGATGGACTAAAATTTTCATTTATCCTTTAGCCATTAGTTATTCATCCTATTTTTCAAAAACTATACTCCTATTATAGTCAAGAGGGACGCAATTACATAGGTGGTGCTCTTACAATGAATGTTGTGCAATCTACAGTGTACACTGACTTGCCGTTTCAAAACCGGGTGATGATCAGACCTCAGAGAACAGTAACAGTATATTGTTGGAACCAGGTTATAGGATCGATCCCTCGTCCCTCTGACATAATTAATTGAATCGTTGACAAGAGAAAGGTAATTGAGACGGGTCGAAAGAAAAGGGAATTCATGTTCTAACTTCCACGTATTTGTTGTTTCATAAATTGAAGTGTAGGACCATATATATAGATAGGTTCTGAATTTCCCCCTCCATATATAGGGTCTACCTAATCAATATATTGTCGCCGAAACTCTTAGAAACTGTGAGATTAATCCCTTATCCACTCCCTACCGACAATGCTATATAATCTGGTCAAAAGATGGTGATGTGCTTCACATTCTCAAGAGGATTATAATACTTAAGGATCGTTGATTTTCTAGCATAATAAGAAACAGCAACATCAAATTTCAATAAGAGGAGTTTGGGAGATTACCAGAGTGGGGAATCAGCTTGAAAAGAAAGTATAACTGTCACCAACAGTATACACATTAATTAACTTTACAAGGACCCTTCGGTAGAGTATACCTTAATCACACGTAACTGTCTTTTGCATTCTCTGGCGTTCACAACATGTACGTACGTACACACATTTCACTCAACATTTATACATATGGGATTACTCTGATACCTGAAACAGTTAATCATATAATCATACCTGATAAGGAGCGTACAACCAATTAATTAAACGCGTTTAAATTAAACCGCGCAAGAACAAAACTTCAATTTGAATTTCATCTTATTAATTTTATTTATCTATAAGAATAAAAACAGATAACACTTAATTTATAATAACTCGTATAACTTACTCTATTAACTAAACTATACTCCTGATATTTGAATTTCATCATATATATATATATATATATATATATATATATATATATCTTCTGTTCGTTCGTTTGGTAGTTTCTTTATTTGGTATACTTTATCTGATAATGATATGTGCACAGTTTAAAAATAAACAATTCTAATTTGACATTAGACTGTTTACCTCAACTTGAGAAGGAATATATATAAGTTATAATTGCCTGAAACCTTTCTAAAGTGGATTATTATTTATATACCTATACTTCTGTAGAAAAAAAGATATTCTTCCTTATCATGTCTTTCTTGCATTCATTTAGAGGGGTTTTGCAATACCATTTGTTTCCAACCCATTGGAATCGGATTCATATATATATATATATATATATATATATATATATATATATATATATATATATATATATATATATATATATATATATATAATTTTACTAGGTATTTACATTTTTTCCTCTATATAAAGATGGAAGGGATCAGGTTATCGAAATAAACTCTTAATAAAATTACTTTTTTCCGATAACTGATCTCTCTCTCTATATTTATAAATAAACATTTTTTAAAAAATAACGCATCGAATATTTTACTTTCATTTAATTTTTCTTATTTTTTAAATCAGTAAATTTAGAATATCCATTAACAAAGTTATAAAAAATGCATTGGTTTGAAAGAATATTTCAATTAATCTTTATAATTTTCACTAATTTGAGTTTTTATTTTTACAACTTTTAATTCTTATATTTTAATTATTGGGTTTTGGTCTCTATCATGACTCCCGAGGTACGGTATCAGATTTTTTTTTATAACTTGAATTTTATCACATTTTCCAGCTCTATTACAACGATTTAAAGTAAAAGATTCCGGACTTATACGAAGGATCCATTCCTATAATTTAATGTTGTCTCCAACTACCATAAAAAAAACCCCTAGCTATAATTTAAGTCAGTAAGGTGTTATCTTTTTAATCAGCCAAAACTTTATTAGTGCAAAATTTTAATTGATTTGCATCCAGAAAATTAAAAAATATAAAAATAAAACTCACTTCACTGACAGGCAATATATGTTAGAATAACTTATTTTTTTTATAATTAAAACTTTGAATATATATATATATATATATATATATATAAACTAATTCAAACAATATTAAAATTCACCTAAAATTCAGATAATTCTCTTCTTTTTTTTGGTATGGAGAACAGGAGAAGGCGTGAATTTGAATAATGAAAAGTAAAAAGCTACTTGGATACTTCTATTAGCACCCACCAACCTCATTTATACCTTCTCTGAAATATACTAATAATCATTAATTATTATTGACATAAATATAGTTTTAACCAGTTATTTTGTAACACGTGAGTAATCCACTCACCACAATTCATTTTCATGGGCACACTCAAATCTGAAGCTTATGAGGCTTATCGATGTCGGCCCTCGCCACGTATGAGCCTACTCAAAAGCTTATGTTGGAGGCATTCGGATTTTCGTAATCAAATCCAAATTAAACCAAAGTTTTGAACTTTCCATTCCTCCTTTCTTTTTCCACAATTTTTAAGGGGCAAAAAAAAAAAAAGAGATTTGTCTTTTGGTCCCACGAAGCTTCGATCATATATGCGTATGCAATGGGCTATTAATTACAATTTCTCATAACTTCTTAGTGGAAATCTAAGTTGATGTCTTCGTTGGCTGGGGTCAATTTCTTCTAGAATGGATTGTAGTTTTGAAAGTGCTAGTGAATAATATGTACTAACAAAATACCCCATCAATAATTATTCATTATTTGTTGAATATAATTAGTTCATAATTTAAAGCTAAATACGTGCGTATAACCATTTTACATTCTTGTCGCTCACTCGCTCCTATCATTTCTAGTAGGAATGTAGGATTGGATTTGCATTATATCATTATATAAACAAAATCTGAGAATGATTTCATTAAATAATTAATTGTTTTTTATACTTAGAGGGGCGTATTAGATTGAAAATTTAAAACACTATTTTGGCTTTAAAAGGTCTTGTAGTTTTTCAAACTTTTTCATATGCACGTAGGAATGTTATAATTTATAAGATTTTTTTAAGAGATTTTTATAATCAATATTTTATAATGTATCTCTTAATAAATTATATTAGATTTAATAATTTTTTATAATTGATTCTACAATTCCACCTCAATGTTCTTCTAAGTAAAATTTCCCCACGTATTTAAAGATATATTAGTCCTTCATACATTAATATATTTCCGTTCCTGCTTTTGAGTTTGAACAATCAAGTGCTTTAAGAAAAAGGAAATCACATCTTCCTCTACATTGAATTCTATTTATCGTCATTGATCCATCAACAATCACTATCATAGAATCTTAATTAGTCAAAACCAATAAAATATCAAAAAGAAAACCCTCTTAGGTTAACTCTCATGGCATCACTAGGGAAATCCTAGCACAGCCTTGAACACTATTTGCATGTAACAATTATTTTAAGACTCATATTTAAGATGATTTATAATTTATTAATAGTATAAAAATTTATATACTTACAATATATGAAAATTAAACTCATCTAAATTAATTAAAAATATTTTAAAAATTACCATCTATTAATATATAAATTATTTCATTCGACGTTATACAATATGCTCTTTTCAACTTTTTGATTATTTTGAAATAATTTGTTTGTTTGAAGAATTAAAAGATATTTTAACCATTGTATTATAATATCTTTTTATAGCAAAAACTTATATAATTTTTACTTTTATTTATTAATTTTATAATTTTATAATTTAATTAATCTATTTTATTTTAATTAAATTATTCTATACTTTAACAATTTTAAAAAAAAAATACTCCGAATTACGTTATATTAATGTACTAAAATTTTAACAATTGACTAGATTAATTTAAATTACATTTTAATTGATAAAATTATATAATTCATTGTCAATATATATTTGAGAAAATATAGTGTAATTGGTTTGGTCATCTTAAAATTTAAAATTTTATTTTATATAAAGAAAAATTTTAGAAATACACTTTTATTTTTAATAAATTTATTAAAAATAACAAAATTTAATGAATTTTATGTCATATATAATGATTATCTCTTTCTTTTTTATTTTTGACTAATTAAAGAGGATATAATTTCAAGAGTGTGTTATTAGTACTGCTAATATATGTAGATATATATTTTTGCCCGAGCTGATTAGTACTATGCGGAGAATATACATCCGATAGAAAGGAAATGTTTCGTCGCATGAAGATCCGGTTAGTGATATCAACATCTATAGTATCTAGAGACAACATACGGAATTCAAATTATCTAGGCGTATGAGACATATCTTAGGAAAATATTAGAAATTCCAAAAAAAATAAATATATATATATATATATAAAGAAAAATGATTTTCTAATTAACCTAGTTATTTCCGCTATTCTAATAAATAAAAAATAGTGCGTGGTACTATATCGATTGAACTAAATGAAAAAAAAAAAATTGGATTCCCAATTGATTTTCTTGGGTTGATTAGCTTACAAAATGATATGGGTTTTTTTTTTAATCGGCAGAAGACAAAATGACTCATTGCTGATACAAGTAATCAAAGCAAATTCCTCTTCCTTCTTCACCAAGCATCCACACAGTTGTGAAGCTTAGGTCTTAGCTTGCGAGATATGGAGTCCCCCTCCCAAACCCCCACACCCTCTCTGCCCTAAAGTTTTTGGAGCTTTTCTATATTCTACAAACAAAATGCCAATTCCCACTTGAATCCACCAACTTTCATATGTATGGACATTTTGCTAGCTAGCTTATCATTTACTACATAAAAGTTAAAACTTCTAAAAAGGTGAAAAGGAATAAAATATTGACTCGATGAGACATGTTACATTAGGAAGGCCCAAATCTCGCCTATTCGGTTGTTACATGCTATGATTCAAAATATAGATTAATAACTAGTAACTGGTGTTGATTTAAATTAATGGAAGGTTTTCTAAAATATGCAATTCCTGGTTTAATTTTAAAATTCATTTGTATGAAAAAAGGAATATTTTGAGTACTCCACTAATTAAAAAATATAAAAACAAATTAGTAATTTCTATAGTTGATGAAAAAAGAGTTGATAAAAAAAAGAATTAACATTAATTTTACCACATTCATTTTAACATATTACTTATTATATATGTACACGTAATGTCAAGAATTGATTTTCTTATCAATTATGAATGAAATTTACTTATTTCATCCTTTATAGTGACTAGTGAGGATTATCTTAAAAAATTAATCTCTCGTTTATTAGAAGATACAAATGATTACTGAATGCTAATAATTAAGAATAAAGACCGGAAAGAATATTATATATAGAATAATAATATTATTTAAAATTCTCATAAAGAATCTTAATTTTATTGTTTTAACTCAATTATTATTATTATTATTATTATTGCAATTTCCTATAGAGGGAATATAGAATCTCATAGTCCTTTTCTGCCAACAACTTGGACTTTTTGTTCATTGCAGGAGTGGGTCACTCTTATTTGTCGTTATCCAAACCTGACTAGGGCACATGTGCCTTG
This sequence comes from Glycine tomentella, assembly GCA_007407185.1. Taxonomy (NCBI): domain Eukaryota; kingdom Viridiplantae; phylum Streptophyta; class Magnoliopsida; order Fabales; family Fabaceae; genus Glycine; species Glycine tomentella. The sequence goes on from PYAF01005867.1 coordinate 3,591,076, forward strand.
CTTCATTCATGTGTATTCTATGTAGAAAAAAAAAAAAAAAAAAAAAAAAAAAAAAAAAAAAAAAAAAAAAAAAAAAAAAAAAAAAAAAAAAAAAAAAAAAAAAAAAAAAAAAAAGCCTCCATGGTGGGTGACCTTGACCTTGAGAGAGGGATCGATTGAGTTTGTTTAAACAACTGTATCTGCACAAGCACAAGATTTTATCTCTCTAGTCTCTATGTAGGTTGCAATATTTAATTATAATATATCACGGTTCTACATTTCTAGAGGTTATAGCCTCATAGGTAGTTTAAACAACTGAATCTTTTCCATGATTATTGTTTAATTTGTTGCACATGCTTATTAATATGAAAATGTGATGTTATGATAGTCAAAACATACAAAATAATTATGTGATAGATAAATTGACTTGATAAGTTTATAAGCCTAATAATTTTTATCAATATTATTTTTTGTTAATTCAACTATTATACTAATTGTTTTAATTAAATAAACTAAATTTACAAAAAAAAATTATACAAGTTTTCATACACTTTAAAAATTATATTGACATTTATTATATTAAATTTCTTTAAATTATAATATACTGTTTAAAATATAAGTATATTTTACTATTATTCAAAATTTCTAAATTGTTTAAAATTTTATATACAACACATCAAGAAAATCTCACATCATTAATTCCATAGTTGAATTAATGAAGTATAACATTTGTTAAAAAGAAGTACTAAGTTTAACGTACACTTAGTATTAATTTATCCATTCTTATAATTATATTGAAAATTATTATTATTTATATATAAATAAGATTCATTATTTTATTTTTTATTTTTTCCACAATATGAAATTGACATTATAATATCATAAGAGAATACATATCCTTTAAACTCTATCGATCACCTTGCAAGTCAAGAAACAAATAGTACATTATAAAAATCTGAAAAAGTATCTATTTCAGTTATAAAAATTAATGTTTTAGTTTAGCGGTCTGATGGAAAAATTAAAAATATTTCAACTAGATAATAGTTTAATAATAAATTGTACAAAAACAGTCACTTTTTCAGTTTAATCAAAACTAGCTAGGTTCCAATGTATACTCAATTCAACTTGATTATATAATATTTTTCTAATACTATTTTTTAATCAAGTCACAGAATTTGATGAACTAAGGGCAGTCAATATCCTGCCAACTAAAACCGGCCAAATGACTATTTCATATATTTTCCGATGCTTTGGTTTGGTCCATATCACTCCAATTATTATGATTATACTACTGGTCCAGCTGAGGGGAGTTTCATTGTCATACTACTAAGATTTTTTTTTAAAAAAATATCATTTAATTTATTAACAGTTTCATAAAAAATAAAAAATTAAAGTAAATACTGCTCATTTTTAAATTCTCAGTAAATGTTTAAAGCTTTTTAATCAGAATCATTTTCTTTCTTTTATTTTTACAAATTGATTTATATCTTTTACAATAGATCATCTTAATATATAATTCACTCTCGTGAAAGAAACATGTGATTTTTTTTTTATATATATATAAGAACAAAATTGGCAACATTTTATATTGTCCATGTTTCAAATAGCTTCTTAATTTATTTTATCTCAATTAGTCTTTTATTAGATGAAATACAATAAATTAAATAAATAAAAACTAAAAAAATGGAAAATTTTATTTTAAATAATTAAAAAAATCTCTAAATTTTATAATCTGCATCTGAAATATATTTTTTTTGGAAATTTTGTATAAAAGTTTAAACAATATTTCTTAAAAGGGGAAATGGATGTGACACTTGCTTGTGCAAAAACAACCTTCATCCAATATCTCTTATCCCTCGCTAATAACAAACTTGTGGGGGAAGCCCTTTCGAGTCATTTAAGCTTGTAGAAAAACCCAAGTTAAATTAAGTAAAATTCTCTACCAGTTTATAACTGTACCACGTATTGAAAGAGATTCAACAACAAAAATAGCCTAAGGGGATGAAAAAGTCAAGGTGGGCATAATTCTATGTGCAAGAGCAAAACCATAAGAGGGTAAGTCGTTATCAAAAAGCATAGCAGCCAAAGAATCAAGCTCCATAGAATTTGCACTGTGTGGACCTGAGATGTGTTCTCGTGGCTAGAGATTGCGGTTAGAACATGGAATTAGAAGGTAAACATCACCCGTGAAGGATACGGCCAAAGTTTTAGCTTATTTGTCCACACTATAATTGTTTTTTAACAAGAACGCAGCGATTCTTTTATCACAAACGAATATATTGAAAACACTTTGTTAGGCCAAATGTGGGTGGTTATGATTATAAAAAATAGAACATTGAAGAAAAAGAGGACACATGCATGCATAGTAAGTTAAGATAACAATGTTGATATTGTTTGCTTGAAATATTGTAATTCGAAGACACTATTTAGGATGAATTGATTTGCACCCCAATGATGAGGCCACAAAAGGGTAACTGTATATGCTTAGTGAAATTTTTTATTATAAGAGAATAATTTTGTTTTCATTTTTAGCTTTGAATTAGATACTATAAATCAGCATGATGTGGAAAGTCAAATAAATTATGCACTTAAGAGGATGAAAAAGTTATTACAATGCAAGAGGAACAAGAACAAAAAAAAGGTCATATTGGACATTGAGTAAGCAGAAAATAAGATCGAGAATTTATAGATATTTCCCCCTCTATTCTATTTGATCTTTTTACGTCACTCTGCAATTTGTAATCAAAAGGAAATCTAAGAAGTAGCCAATGGTGAGACCACAAGAAAAATATTCTACAAATTTTAATGGGAATCATGAGGTTGTGCTATCAATCAATATGACTCCATATATATTTATATGGCAAAGAACATATCTACCTGTATGGATAAAAAAGACTAGCACATACAGTTTTTTATTTGTGTTTCAAGCTTGAATTTTAATGGGAATAGAAGTTTGGTGCATGATTAATGTGTGAGATACAAAGGTACATGTATACAGCGAAGAAACATAAACAAAGATTTTTTGAAGGATTGAAAATTTGTGCATTGGAATAGAAAAAACAATGAAACGGATATGGAGAACATTAAAAGACTGAAAGAATGTGAATTAAGTTCTTCTTCCCCCTCGGATCTTGTCTTTAATCTTTTTACGTCATTTCACTTTTGGTATTTCCACTTACATGTCTAAAACCTTATCATTTCGCATAAAGCGTTGGATTCTGTGGTAGTTTATTTAATATACATATATTCTTCTTCCACTTCCTAAAAAAAAAAAAAATTAAAAATGGGTTTACTTAAATTAAATTTGTCCTATATACGTATTCGTCACTAATCAAAATGGATGCTTAATTGCTTCTTCTTCTTCCAAATGAAAATTATATAAGTTCTGGCTTAAAAAGAAATTAGGAGATTAATTAAGTACGCTAGTCAATTACAACGTGCTTAATTGTCCCGTATAAAAAATAGTTAGTAAGGTGAAATGAAATGGGAAAATAAAATGAAAGAGAAATGGAGAATCAGATTGTGTGTTTGTATTGCATTTGTCGACCCATTTCAGACAAGCGTTTTCTCTAGTCAACACATGCCAAATTTGAATAATTAGATCTACCAAAGTAACGTCCTTTCACTATGGGTCACAAGCACTGCGTACCACCCGTGTATCTCTCTAATATTGACCTAGCTTGCAATCTCGCATGTTTGGCTAGCTGGTCCCCATTAATAGTTAGGTTATATTTCCTTTCAATTCCTATGTCTTCCAGGTGTTGCCATTTGGCTGTTTTTATGCTTCATATAGTGGAAGTGCACAAGACAAAATAAAGATTAGTAACTGTACCAAAATATCCCAGAGGAAACAAAATCATTAAAGAAAAAATTGTTTTAAAATTTTTAAATAGAGAGAACTTTTACAACTCATTAATTACCATAGCCACCACATATTAGATATTGCACCGTCATTGCGTGTTTCAACAAAGGAATAATAATAGATCTTTTTTCATGTTTCATGCATTCAGAGAGAAGTGTAAAATTTCACGTTGTGGTGAAAAAATATATTAACCAGACAATTTGTAATTGTATTGAGTTCCCTTATTTTAATTTGAAAATTGCATTGAAGGCGTCAAACCTTTTTCACTTGTGTATCCAAAATTTTGTTAACATGAAAAAGAGAAAAGGTAATATAAAACAAAGGCTGCTTTGTAGAAAATGACACCACTAATTCCAACATCAATATCATATTGTTTAGTTGTTTACAACACTCATCATCAACCTTGATATTAATCTACTGTTTCCGTCCACACTGTCCACACCATTCTTGTTCTCTTGTAGCCATATATTCTACTAGCCGTCATCAGTTTCATCATTATTCAATTTTATATTTGTCAATGCCACCACATGCCATAATTAATTAATTCCATCATAATACTAACAAATACTAGTATTAATTAACTTCTTACTGTCGTAATCTCAATTCCATGAAAACCACTACCAGTACTCTATGAAATGTCAGAATCCTCGTTTAAGCTGAAGCACATTTTGATTGTTGATTGTTATTAATTTAATATTGGTTCATGTAATTATAAAACGATTTTAATAAAAAGATTGTCTAATGTGATGATTTTTAGATTTAAAATTATTAGAAATTATTTTTAAGTTATTAAAATAAAAAATTTTACTCTCATTTTATTAGATTGAGTATTTCAAATGGAAAAAATAATTTAAATAAAAATTTAAAAATATTAAAATAAAATTCAGTGTTTAAATATTTTATTTAAAAGATTTTAAAATTCAATAAATTTTTAGTAAAAATTTCAATTAACTAAAATTGAGGAATTGTAATTTGTGAAAGGAGAGAATTTGAAAATTCTCTCTCAGACTCTCTCGCTCCTTGTTCTTTTGTTTTTTTGGTTTTCGTTTTTGTTCTTTCTCATTGTCATGATTCCCCCTGATCTGGAGCCCGAGCCCGACGAGAACGCCAGTAGGAAGTCCTCACAACGGCGATCCAGACAGCGGAGGCCCAAGGATGCCGCTGCCGTAGGCCCGTTGGTTTTCATCAGTGCGGCGGAGAAGAGAAAAGAATCTTTTGGAATCGAGAAGCGTGCAACGGTGGTGGAGGAGGAGAAGGGGTGGAGCGAGGAGGATGTGGAGGTGCGGAAGAAGATGGTGAAGAATCCGATGGGGAAGCCAGGGAGGTGGGAGGCAATAGCGGCGGCATTCGAGGGGAGGCACAAAGTGGAGAGTGTGATAAGAAAGCAAAGGAATTGGGGGAGAAAAGAGTGGATGATTCGAAGTTTTATGCATTGTTTTTGAAGAAGAGGAAAACGTTGGATAAGAGGGTTTTGGAGGAGAATGTGGATGAGGGTGAGAAAGTTGTTGATAATGGTTGGAGTTTTGATGAGGATATCCACTAATGAGATTTAAAAAAAAAATGTTTTAGTTCTAAATTTATATTTTTAAAATATAATTGAATAAAAATATATATAGATTTTTAAAAGTAATTATTATAAAAATAATAATTTTTATTTATATGACAGTTTCTATTTTTAAAATATAATTGAATTCAAAAAATAAAATATAATAATTAAAATTATTTAGTTTAAATAAAGAATTCAAAATATAAAAAATTTAAATTATATTATCCAAACAAAACATTTGAAACTAAAAGAATCTAAATTGATTTATTTAAACAAAGAATTTTAAAAATTCAAGAATTTTAATTGATATATATTAATTTTCTTGAATTTTAAATCTCTTAAAATTTTAAAATACTTCATCTAAACATATTCTAAAAGTAATTTAACATTAAAAAAAATGTTTTAAAAAGAGAAGTTATGAACAATTGTCTCCCTTGTCTCTTTAAAAATTGACGTTCTTATGATGTTTCTAAAGGGGTGAGACAAAAAAAAAACATTCTCTAAACTCAGAGAAGAAAATAGCGAAAACAAATATTTCTATATCATCAAAGAAATCAATTAAAGAAAGTAAGGAAAAAAAATATAAAGAGTTTTAGATGATGAATTTAGATTAAAAAATTTAATCCTTTTATAAAATTCAGAATATAATAATAATAATAAAATATTATTGAATATCTTGTAATATAATTTGTTGTATATTAAATTTTAAGAAATTACATTGCTAATAATTACCCCCACGTGTAGAGGAATCTGAATGTTTGAATTTGATTTAATTACATAAATTTGCTCACTATTGTCAGTCTGCTGATGTTTGGTTTTTTCTTGGCAAACGATTATTCCACGTCCTGCCTTACACGAGTACATTCTTGATGATTTCATTCTAGAGAGGGTGTAAATCAATGGCATGAGTTCATGAATTGGTTTGTAGTGCTTTTGTTCTCTTGTCAGGCTTGTATTTAATCAACTATAATTTGAAGTGTAAAGTCGAGCTAATCCCGATTCTTTAAAGTAGATTTTTCTTCTTCAAAAATATTAAGCAATAACATTGTTAGTCTTAATCATGCCATCAGTGAGTTTGATTTTCAACATGTCGCGTAATTATTAACTGAAACTACAGTAAACGTGTGGTCCTGGATCGAATATAAACTTTTCTACTGATGACTTGACCTTAATTAGTAATAATTAAAGTACTAGCTAATATCATTGCATGTTGGTCGATCGTGGGTGATAGTGTGTTAGCCATTGGTCAAGTACAGACCTGTTTATGAATAAAATAATTAAAGCTTAAATTTTATGTTTATCTATAAAAAAAAATATTTTTATTAATTTTTTAAAGGAAAAAATATTTCACATGTTAACTAAAAGCCTAAAAAGACCGACATGCCATTTTTTTCTAAAAAAAAAAGAGTTTCTCTCAATTTTTATTTTAGATTCCACTCTTTATTAGGTCCTGGGCAAGTGATTGCATATTCATTGTCTATCTATTTAAATCACTTAACTTTTTATCTTGATTTAAGTATATTTAAAGTCTCTTAAATAATTGGATTTTATTTTGAGTTTATAATATTTTTTCATTATTTTGAATATTTGTTACATCAAAATTTTTATTTTAAATCTCTATCATTAATTATATGATTATATGATGATGTAACATTATCACAATTGAAAAATCAATTTATAAAATAACACATCATCATTTAACTAATTCCAGATATTTAAAACAACAGTTTCAATCTATAAAAAAATCAAAATAAGTATTTTATCTTTTACAAATGCACTTAAACTCTTAAAAGTGATGTCATTTCTTATAAACCTATCTACAAAGTAAAAAATTGTGAGGTATTTTCACCGAATTAATCTTATAACTTTTAGTTGAATTAAGATAGATTTGCTGAATTTGAGCGTTAGTAGATAGCGAGCTTTGACTCCGAACAACAAATTAACTTTAGGTAAGAAAATATATCCTAAATGAACCGAGTGATTGCAGTTTGTTAATAAAAAAAAAAACATGTTTTTATATAATTTTATATCATATAAGTACGTAATATGTTTTGTACTTATTAATAATATTTATTTCTTTAATATAGAGCATTAATTATTATCATGCACGTATGTGCGCATATTTTTATTTGACCAAGTAAATTCTTTTAAATTATATGAATTTATAATAATTAGAAATTTGTATACTATTGTATTAATAATTGTTATTTATTTATTTATTAATAATATTTTATTAATGACATACTAGTTCATGATTAAAATTCTGTCATAGTCTCATAGACTTGGTTCGAATCAAAAAGGGAGGGAACGGTTCCCGTGCATTATTCATGTTGGTATATGAAATCTGTGCTTTGTGCGAGGCAAAGTAGTATTAAATACGTTGAATGTTTTATTTAGTATTAATAATATTAATAATTTAGGGAATATATATAGAAGAAAATGTTACGATAAGATTTTGATTATACAAAAAGAGTACGTGACTGATTATGTGATTATATTTTGATGATAAAAAATTCTAAACATTTTATTAATAATTCTATTTTATTTTTATGACATTACTCATCAATTATATCAAATATTTTTTTTCCTAAAGTGATAAATAAGTCAAGATTGTTGAAGAAATATTTTTCTTAGGAAAACAACAATAAAACACAAAATTGGGACATGATTTGTGATGAAAATGTACACATATACTCCTATAGTACTTCGATGTACAGTTGGCACATATATCAAGGCATCATCCGGTGATGTCTGATGGTAGTATAAATCAAATTGAATATGCATGCAATGGCCTTCCCGCCCTCATATCGTTACTCCTTCAAAGTCAACGATATTACTTATTGTTATTAATTGACAAACAAATTGAATTTATTGTGCACACTGTACAATATTTGTATAAAATTCAAATAAAATATTGTAATTGAAATGTTCTGATATCATTTTATATATAAAAAAAAAGTCAAATTACTATTGACTTACTACTATAATTTTAAAAAGTAATTTATTGCTTGCATATAATCCTTGGAACAGTTCGAAAACACATAGACTTTTGAGCCCAAACCCCATGAAACTTAATGGAGCATCTTTTATATTACGACTCACGAGTGTGGGGGCGGGGGAGGGGATAGATACACATTTACTTCAATATATACCAAGTCCTATTATACATTATACTTTTATACGTAATGTTATAGTAATTGATTAACAACGTAAAATATCTCTATTTTTCAATCTATTATAATTAATAATTAAATTAAATTCATTTAAAAAATAACATAGTACCTATATTTTTTTAATTAATTCTTGCACCTATATATATATATATACATGTTGTAATTCAATTAAAAGAAAGGATTTGACTATTGTTACTGTCATTAATCAGCACGGTTGCTCAAATCATCTTGTTATCTCTCTACATCTTTTAATAATATAATTTTCTTTAGATAAAGTTTATATCAGTAAGAATAAAGTACTTTTCAGTGAATATTTATATTTGTAATAAAAATGTACTAAACTATTTATTAATTTAAACTGAATTATTCATAGATTATATTACAAATCTATAGTATATCTTATGGTATTAAAATTATTATTGAAAATATTTTATAAATTCCCCCAACCTATCTTGTGTTCTCAAAACTCCTCATTGTATTCCATCTTTTAAGAAAATTTATTACAACTGTAGCGAAATTAATCGTGCCATATCTATTCTTGTCAACCATCCTACGCTTTTTGGACGATATAATAAGTTACTACTAATCTTTTTTTGATAGAGTTACTACTAATTTTCTTTCGCGTGTAAATGTAGCAAAATATCTTATCACCCTCAAATGTTGTAAGAAGGAGGAAGAATCAAAACCCTAAAGGTGGAGGAATGGACATTATGTTAAAATATAAAAGATAAACACAACTCTGAATTTTTTTGATCATATGTCATTATCATGAAAAAAATTGAATCTCAAACATATCATCATCATTATATAATACACGGAGAATAAATTTTTGATTTTGTATGCAATCTGAAATCCTCATTTTCGACGAAGGATGACGCCATCACATTAATACGTCGTCGTCGTTATGTTTGGCACAGTTTCTTCATCGTAGATGGTTGTGGGGTCCACTAGTCAAAGGGTGTCGGTGGGTTTACGACCAACTTTGCTTATCAAAGCTTGCATTCCTTTTTCAATTTTTTTTACTTGGTTCCTTTTTTTTTTACTTTAATTAAGTTTTCACTTTCCCACGAAATATAAGAAAAAGATGGTCACCTTTTTTACTTTCTTTTTTTTTATGAAAAGTTAAAAAGAAAAAATTGGAACGCATGTACTTTAACCGATTTCAGTTACTTGATTTCAAACCGTCCCAAACTTTAGTATTTATTTGTATAGTGGATTGTGAAATCATTGCTTATAATCAGCTTTTAAATTTGTTTAAGGGAATTGAATGACATTCTGTCATGGATAAAACCTACCAGATTTTTTTTTTTTTTTGTACAAGCTACTTTTAGATGGATTCGGATCTCTAGAAAATTCAGTGCCCTTACAGTTTTACCCCATAGACATTTCATTATGGCTGTGCGAGTGGAAGAGAGTGAACTTATCAAGTTTTTTTTAGTGTATAAGCATACTAAACTAAATATAATTACGTATGATTTACGGGATGAGTTTATGTAAACTATAAAAAAATATTAATCCTCCTATATTATATCTTCTTACAAATCCTCCTACTATCTTTTATAATAAATTTAAAACATATGTTTTATATTTCAAGATACTAAATATTTTTATTTTCCATTCAATACTTACTATAAAAAATAGTAAAAAGATTTGTAGAAGAATATAGTAAGAAGATTTATCATTATTCTAAAAAAATAACTTTAAAATAACACTTTTAAAAAAATATTTTTTAAGAAGTAAATAGGATTTGTTTATTTAAAAAAACTGTTTATTTTAAGTAAAAGTGATTTAGATAAATATATTAAAAATCTGCTTATTTTATTTTTAAAAATATTTATTTTTAAAAATAAACTTGAACAGACTAACCTTATCCAACCGCAAAAATAATTATGCGGGAAACAAGTTGTTAATAACATCGCAAATGTACAACAAAAAAAAATAACATTGCAGTTGGTTTTTTTCTCCCAATTTCCTCCCTTGCATTGCAGTTGCAGTGTTAATTAATAGTCGCAAGTTTTTCATATTTCACCAATTAGCAATATGATTTTTTCTTACATTGTCACTCAACAATATATTGTCATACAATTAAAAGAGATATCAAAATTAAACAACTTAATTATACATATGAAACTTTTTCAGATGAATATATTTTTGTTTTGGTTTTCCATTACCATATAGTCTATTCTTTGTTCAGATACAATCTATCTTTAATTTCATCAAAGATAAAGTATGGACCATGGAGGCTTTAATTTCATCTTTGATTATAAAATATTTTGCACCCATATAACATTGATAACCAAAATAAAACTACATAAATACGTGTAAAATTTTCCAGAATTGAAGTAGTTATGTAGGAGTAACTTGTAAATTGGTACGTACGTTACTGTCCACTCTTCTGTACTCAATTCTTAATTTCTTTAGTTAATAGCAGTAGTATGATTTTTATTTTCCTCTACTCAACTTAGATAAGCAGCGTTGATTGATATGCACACCTATTTCCTCATATTTTATTAATTGACAATGTATTGGACATTCAGCAATATCAATTAATATACTCCTTTTCTCCAAATTTTCAGTGAGGGCAGTGGCTACTCTTGTCTAGTAGTCTCGAGTCTCGACCCTTATCTTCGTTCTTCACAGACATCAACTTTTCGTTTGCATGATCTGCAAGAAACTACCACGATGAGCAGTATTTTACGGTTGACCTCGCCACCTCGATCGCGCCAGGAGCATTAACTATTCATTATTGTTTTAAAAAATGTGTTAAATAATTTTATTTTAATTAATGAAAAAATTGATATATTTTCATGCAGATTTATTGCAATTATCTTTCCTAATGATTAAGATTTTTTCTAACTATTATAATTTAGATGATGATTTGAGCTTTCATATTTATTCTAATTAAGATAATGATTAAGTTTTCCTAGTTATTCTAATTAAGAAAATAATTTAGATTACCTAATCATTTATTTTTTTTGGGTTATTACGACATTGTTGCGTTGTAACTAGTTTTGTCCATCATTAATATTTGTTAAAAAATTTAGTTGATCACCTTAAATAGAGTCTCATCTCCAAATTATTATTTTTTCATCCACAAGATTAAAAAAATATTTACTTAATAAATTCGAGTTTAAGAGAGACTATCTTTAGTGTTAGATTTTGAGTAAAGATTTTGGACTTATTATTATTAGATCTTCCAATAAAGGACGTGAAGAGATCTCCAATATGAAGAGTAAGTTTTTGTAGAAGATATATCAAGATCTGTACTTAATATCTCAAAATGAGATTTATCATTAAAGAAAAAAATTAAAGAGATCTTGAGAGATCTTCAAGATCCACCAAAAAATGAATTAAGATACTCTAATAACTATCTATGACATGACATGTTGATGATTTAGAATTTATTATTTCTTTTTTTAACATGTCTCTTTTTATCTAAAAAAATTAGATACATAGTTCTAAATATCATTTGATCAATGGAAAACAATAATAGAGCCAAACAGTAAAATAATTTTGAAACATTTTTTCCCTTAATTACTGGTTAGGATGAGTCGCAAAGAGCGAAGTCAAAAGTTGATGCATTTAATGGCAAGGATGATGTGCATTGGAAAGTTGCTAAGATTTGGTGATGTAAGAATCCATAAAAGTCCCCTGCACAGGAAAACAAGTGGAATTTACAGCAGTCTCCAACGAGGAAACCCAAAATAAATTACCCTCCCCCACATGGCCACAACACAACTCAAGTCTTTTATCCAAACGGATAGGGCTACACACCACTTATTATTGTTATTAGTGGTATACTAGTAATAATTTAAGTCTAACTAATTAACCTACTTACATGATCAATTTAGATTAATTATTACATCTCTATCGAAAATGTATCCCGACATGTGAATATCAATTTGAAAAATAACCATTTCTTTTGTCTCATGTAATATTTATGAAAACGAACTTTTAATTTTTGTTTCCTTAATCACTAGATTGGGTTTGAGAAAAGCAAAATAAAAAAAGGATGCATTTTAATGCATGAATGAAGCAAGCAAAGTCCCACAGTGTCCCCTCCATGTGTATTGTGAAGACAAGTGGAATTGAATTACAGCACTCTGAAACGAGGAAAGCCACAATAAATGACCCTTCCCCACAGAACAACTCAAGTGTTTTACCCTAATGGATAAGGCAACAATTACCATATATCCACACACAGTAACAATTGTTTTTCTCGATTCTCAAACTCTCATAAGATTCTCCAATATTACATTTACATGCAACTCCCTCCCTCCCCCCACCCCCACCTCTCTCCCTCAATTATAAAAACCCCAACACTCCCTCAAACCACACAACATAACTCAACACAAACACTCACACTCACTTTCTTCCTGCTGCAACCATATGGAGCCTCTCTCTTCCACCAAACACAACAACAATCTCTCTAAGCCTTCTTCCCTCCACATGGAGGCTCCGCCGCCGGAGGCCAGTCCCCTCCGGAAGATCATGGTGGTGGCCTCCATCGCCGCCGGGGTGCAATTCGGGTGGGCCTTACAGCTCTCTCTACTTACCCCTTACGTCCAACTGCTGGGGATTCCCCACACTTGGGCCGCCTTCATCTGGCTCTGCGGCCCAATCTCCGGCATGCTCGTCCAGCCCATCGTGGGATACCACAGCGACCGCTGCACCTCCCGCTTCGGCCGCCGCCGCCCCTTCATCGCCGCCGGCTCCCTCGCCGTCGCCATCGCCGTCTTCCTTATCGGCTACGCCGCCGACCTCGGCCACATGTTCGGCGACTCCTTAGCCAAAAAAACCCGCCCCCGCGCCATCGCCATCTTCGTTGTCGGCTTCTGGATCCTCGACGTCGCCAACAACATGCTACAAGGCCCCTGCCGCGCCCTCCTCGCCGACCTCTGCGCCGGCGACCAACGCAAAACGCGCAACGCCAACGCCTTCTTCTCCTTCTTCATGGCCGTCGGAAACGTCCTGGGCTACGCCGCAGGCTCTTACAGCGGCCTCCACAACGTCTTCCCTTTCACTAAAACAAAAGCCTGTGATGTTTACTGCGCAAATTTGAAGAGTTGTTTCTTCCTCTCCATCGCGCTTCTTCTCACTCTGTCCACAATCGCCTTGACCTACGTGAAGGAGAAAACGGTGTCGTCAGAGAAAACGGTGACGAGTTCCGTGGAAGAGGATGGATCCCACGGGGGCATGCCGTGCTTCGGGCAGTTATTCGGTGCGTTCCGCGAACTGAAGCGTCCCATGTGGATCCTTCTGTTGGTGACGTGTCTCAACTGGATCGCGTGGTTCCCTTTTTTGCTATTCGACACCGACTGGATGGGGCGTGAGGTGTACGGTGGGACCGTTGGGGAAGGGAAGGCGTATGATAGGGGTGTACGTGCGGGTGCGTTGGGGCTGATGTTGAACTCTGTTGTGCTCGGTGCGACGTCGTTGGGAGTGGAAGTGCTGGCGCGTGGGGTTGGGGGCGTCAAGAGGCTCTGGGGGATTGTTAACTTCTTGCTCGCGGTTTCTTTGGCCATGACGGTTTTGGTTACTAAGATGGCCCAGCATTCTCGACAATACACCCTACTCCCCAACGGCCACCAGGAACCCCTGCCTCCTCCCGCCGCCGTCAAAGCCGGCGCCTTGGCTCTCTTCTCTGTCCTCGGAATCCCACTCGCGGTAACCGTCTTTTCTTTCTATTTTTTTTATTACTTCAACTTATTAAAATGTTTTTTTTCCTCTACGGCTACTACTTTTTTTAACTATAAAACACTATTCTTTTCGGTCTCTACAGGTACAAAATAAAAAATTTATTCACGTTTATTAAGCAAATTAACTAATCGTATTTAATTATATTAATTTTAATTTAAAAATATTTTTTTATTTTATTGTTTGTTAATTGAAACTTGCTGTAAAAAACTAACATCTCAATTAAATAAAAAATATTTTAAATATAGTAAAATTAAATAAATTCTTATAAAAATATTAAATAAATTAAAAGTAATTAAAATTTTCTTATATTTGTGATAAAGAAAAAAAAAATGTTTTTTGAGAAAGTATATTTCAATTATTATTGGCTTAAATTTGTAGATGTGAACTGTGTTAATATAATACAGTACATATTTTATTACTAATTGAAGTATTGGAAGACGGTAGGCAGTGGACAGGGAGAATAAACTTTAAAAAGTACAAAATAGTTTCCGTATGACTGCCAGATTACGAGGAAAAGTTAAATTACTTTAACCTACTTGTATTTGTTTTTTGTTTTAAATGGAATTGGAATCTCGGCATGCATGAAAGAGTCATGTGAATTTACGATCTCTCAAGATTTTAATGAAAATATTTTTTGTGGGTGATACTGATACTGTAGGGCAGCAGATACAAAACGGGGCTATGAATTTTTCTCACAAACTTTGTTTCTCAGTTGGACAAATTTTATTTGGACTGTTGCTTTTGGTTGAACTGGAAAAGACAAGATCAAAATCGTTTTCAAGTATTCTTTTTATTGTCATTATGAACTGCCAATTTAATTATAAATACTAAATAGTATTCCACTCGTGACATAAATAGACTCATTGCGGAATAAAGGTGCATAGGGAGGGGCTAATATACCCTATCCTGAGTTAATCTTTTATATAAAAAAACTGAGACAAACAGAAAGAAAAGAGAGATAAATATGTGATGAAAAGATGTAGAAAAAATAATGTTATGATAAAATATATTATAAAAATATTATATTAACAAGATATCTCTCATACTAAAATAATCGTGATTGTATTTAATGTATTTACATTTTTTGCATTGTAATTTGCAAATAGCAGCGTAGCTTTTCCGTGATGCTCTGTGTTTGTACAAGGAAACTTCTTTACTTCTCTTCATTAATCCATTTATTTCTAATCAAAGAAAAAAGTGGAGTTTACAAAACAAAAGCAAACAAAAGAACAAAAAAAGTCGAAGAGCTTTATGCAGTGCAAGACACAGTAGCAACCTGACTATTTTCGTTTGTGCATGTGTTCAGATTACTTACAGCATACCCTTTGCTCTAGCATCAATATTCTCCAGCAGCTCAGGGGCAGGACAAGGTAAGCAATTTCACTAAATTGACGTCAATTCATAATTGGTCATCATCTTTAACAAAAATGCTTAACCTTTTATGTTATGTTAAATTTTTCAGGTTTATCTCTGGGAGTGCTCAATCTTGCAATTGTCATACCACAGGTTAGAATTAAATTCACTTCATATTGTTCCACTCAATTACTTCATTTTATATTTGTGATATAGTAAATGTTATTAAGTGTGAATTATTAACTAACTTAGTACTTGTTTATGTATATTTAGATGGTGGTGTCTGTGATAAGTGGGCCATGGGATGCTCTATTTGGAGGTGGTAACTTGCCAGCGTTCGTGGTGGGTGCGGTGGCCGCGGCCGCCAGTGGCATTTTGTCCATAATCCTGCTGCCATCTCCACCACCGGATTTGGCCAAAGCAGCAACCGCAGCCGGAGGAGGATTCCACTAATCAGAGTTGACCGTGTTCATCATCTTTCTTTTTTGGCCCAGTCTTTAATATGGAAGAAAAAAGGAAAAGGAGAACTTTTGTTTTTGTTTGTTTGAAGCCGTTTGTATAAGGCTTTTAATCTCAGATCCCAACAAATGCTACAATTGCCATGGTTTTTGTGGCATCAAGGACTAATAACAGTCATTTTTAATTGTAAAGTCTGATGTGGCTGTACATAACCCTGTTGAAGCAGGACCCAGCCCTGTCTTAATTTATAATACTAGTTGGTATATTGTGGGTTCTCAGGTCAGGTCAGGGGAATGTAGTGATTGAAGTTAGCATGCATGGATGTTAATCCAATAATAACATATGTGGGCTGAATTGGACCAGACTGGACTACTTTCCATTGTCTTCTTCTCCAGTGATTACTAGTACTATAATAATAACATTCTCTGTTTATCTCAATCACAGTGAAAGGATCACTTGTGTTTGTCTTAGAATCTTTTCTCTTTTTGTCCTTAAATTTTATAAATAATTGCTAATATTTTACGGCTAAGAAGTTTTGTACAACTTGCTATCAATTATTTCTGCCATATATTCTTTTATTCCCCTTCCCTCTCCCATTATTCTCTATCAAAATGGTTACGTATACATAGTTCTAATTTTTTTTATGGAATTATGGCAAAACAAAAATCTTAGTAATAAAATAACCCAAGGCAATTGAGGAATTGTTCTTGATTTATGTCCCAAAGTTCAGCTCTATCAGTTTTGCTTGTTTGGAAGGTCTTACTAGGAGTGGTACCTATAAACTATAATTTTACACCAATTAATTTTCAAAAATCTTGTGGTTATAGCATTTTGAGAACATATCTAGCTGTCTCACTTGAAATTACTTCGATTACAAACTTTGAGTGAATGAGAATAGCTACCATTTTTATTTTTTTTATAAAAGACCAACCACTACCACATTAATTTTGTTTTAGCAGTAGCGATCAAGTTGCTAAATTAGGTGTGATGATTGATGAGAATAAGCAAAAAATTGTTAATGAAGCAAGACTGAAAATAAAACTTTCAACTTTCATGTCATGGCGTGCAAGTGGTGGATGAACTTGACGAAAGAGGAGGGTTTGACGAATCTTTGTTCAACATACATTTTACTCGAACATAGTAACTGATGTTCGTTCAAGGACTTCAATCATTGTGTTGCTGAGATCACTTGAGTTAAATTTGCCTAAACATGTTATGTATATTAAATTTATTAATAATTTGCTTAGTAATCTTCAAATATTCCCTTTTTCAGTTATAGGTTCCGTGGCAGGATTTCCAATTCAAATCCCTGATACAGGTATAAATAAAATGTAATGCAAAAAAAAAATAAATAAATAAAAAAAATCAAACTTTTTACCCACAGAAAAAAAAAGATATGTTATAGACACTTTAAAAAAATTAATAACCTTTTGTCTTTCAACAATGATGAGTATTACTAGAAGAGATCTTATATTAAGAGTAAATTAGTTAATTAAATTAAATCTTTTAAATTTCTTATTTTTCATTGAATTAAGACAATCTTGTTAAAAATATAATCAAATATTAGTATTAAATGTAGGTGTCTGATTTTAGTCACGACTACATCTCTACTAGAAATTTGAACTTCGATTTATAATTTTGTGAAAACTAACTCTTTCTGTGAAATTAAGTTAATCAACTTTGGTCAATTCATATATGCAAACAACAATTAGTTTTATTGTTAGCTTACCTCAATTTGTTAATTACATACTTGGTTCACTAGTTAGAACTAAACTAGTATTGTATATATCTGCCATTCACTGGTGACAATTATTGCTTGTAGTGTCATGCCATGAAAATGACCTTGCAGACTAAGAATAAACTTGGGTTTGTGGATGGCTCAATAAACAAACTATATGATTTTGATGCTTCACGACTTCTAGTGTGGCAGAGGAACAACAATATCGTTGGTGCATGAAAATAGACACGTAATTGTGGTTTGAAGTTGGAGCTACCTTGAAATGTTAATTTGTAATTTACTACTACATCTACCAAAAGAGCCAGCCTGACAATTGTGCTCCTACTAAAGGTATCATGGTGCATTTTATTTCAAAACATAGAAATGGTAAAGTATAATGGAAAGAGGAAAATACACGTTAAAAAGTTAATATGGCTTTGTTAAAAAATGAAAGTAAAAAAGTGAATCACTTTGATATGGCTTTGTTAAATTTATCTTTAATAGTCATGGATGTAATCACTTTGATTATTGCAAAGTAATGACTTTGTTTATGTCCAAAGACAAACGCAAAAAAAGGAAGTAGCTATTATTTTGGAAACTTTCTCATCCCATCGTATTAGATTTGTAAAGGTAGCACTAGTGTCACACGTTATATTAATTTTTATTTTTTTTGAAACACTTATATTAATTATTGTGAATTGTGAAATATTGTGAATGGGCCTACCAAATTAAATAGAATCACCCAATAGAATCCGATTTTTTGCTGCTGAACTTCTGCCTCTCTTTTTCCATCGATTTATTTAAGTATACGTTTGATTGGGTTTATATTAAAGAAATAATTATCCATTTTTACTATTTTTCGGAGAGAAAATTTGAAATAACATTTACCAAAACTAAATATCTTATGGTTATTTATTAACCACAATTTTCTAATTGTCATTTTTAGACTGCTAATACTACTATTAATTTAAGTGGAGTTAGATATGATTAGTATGCATGGTAAAATTGACATACTTTTTGTAAAATATAATGATTAAATTAGATGATATGAAATTATAGAGACTAAAAATAAAATTTCATGAAAATATAATAGAGATTAAAAACATATTTTTCTCTATAAATAATTACTCTCCCATTGTAACAAAAAATACATACTTAATGCATCCATCGCATGGGATGAAATTTAATGAAAAAACTATTTTTTAGAAATTTTCTTAAGAAACTTAAGTGATGATTTTAGAAAAGGAAAAATTAATCATGCATCAAATATTACTTTTATCGTTTGTACATTTAATACGTAAGGAGATAAATATACTTTTTTTGATTAAATAAAAAAATCACAATTCAATGAACTTGACAATTAAATACTTGTTTGGATTACCTTTTAGAACTAGTAAATGAAGAATTGAATATTCAACCTTCTTTGAGAGAAGCATATTTTTTTTATCTTTTATAACTCAGTTGTAACAGATTAGGTATTACTTATACTTTTTTATAATAAATATTATATATATATATATATATATATACATGTTGCTGATAAAAATAAAGGTATGAGTGCCCATGGGTTTAAGTGTAGACCATCTTTGACAAGTTATAAAGGAGTGTGTTTTGAGTTGTACAAGATCAATGTACACCAATGAGTTTTGTGTTTGGTGTTTAAGCATGTTTTATAAGCCTCAATTGGTTGAGGTTTTGGCTGTCTGGAATGTGTAAGAAGATCAATTATCAACGAAAGGCCATTAAAAACAACAAAATGATGATGAAAACATTTACATGTGTAGAGAATAATTTAATACTACCTTCTATCCTATATATAAACAATATAATACAAAAAGATAAAAAAAAATAGTGATAAAATTTAATATTATCATAAATTTAAATTTTATTCCAAAAATACTCTTAAGTTTAAATGTTGTAAGTGATTGTCTCATTTAATATTAAAACTTAGTTCAATGAGTGAGTGTCTAATAAATAGTTAATAATAAAATTAAGGATATAAAAGATATTTAATTTTGAATAAATTTGAATATTAGTCATTATTATTTATAATTAGGACTAAAAAAAATATCATTTGTTGCTTATATATAGGATGAAGACAGTAAGTTTTTATGTATAAAGATTAAACTGAGAATTCACAACGTAAATAGACTAAATTACTTGTATTACCAAACTTAAGTTTTTTCATGCTTCTGTGTTCTTTTATGTTTAAGCTTTTGTATAGATATAAAATAGGATATATGTGATGAGTGTCTATGAGTTACTTGTATGTTAGAAGTAGTGTAGAATAATTGATAAGATTGACAAAATGGATTGAATTTATTGAGATAATTTATTTTGACCCCCTTTTTTTTTGAGTTTGGTTGAGGTTTTCAATCTACAAAATCTTTTTTTAATAAAAAATGAACTTAATTTTTTTTTTCATTTATACATATCTTATTAATATTCATTTAATTTATTTTTATTTAAATAAATTATAAAGATAATATATATATATATTATTAAGTATTTATTACTTAATAACAAATAGCCACATGTTTGGATTTTCAACTAATTTTTCTTACTTTCAAAATAAAAAACTCACTATGTTTTTTGCGGGTCAATGAGAGATTGGAGCAGGTTGACCCGTTAAGCCAACACTAATAATTGATAAGACAGAAAAAAGAAACATAGTTTTGAGAATTTAAAAATAATGTTTCATTATTTATAATATCAATTTAGAAACCATGGATGCAAGCCCGGATTAACTCTTTACCCATTCCGAATTTCCGATGCCAAAGCCCAAAGGAGAGGAACCCAACCAAACGAACCACCGTAACGCAAGTGAAAATGACTGGCACCCGTTTGAAAAGTAGTAGTTGTAGTAATTCTGTAATTATACTATACTATTACTAGAAGAAGTGATTGGATTCAAAGAAACGTAGGACTAAAGAGAAGAAAGAGGAACAAGTTAATGAAGTGAACGTTTATTCGTGTACTGCGACTCAGTCCATTCCCATTCCATGCCCTCTCTGATTCCCCCATTTTCTTCCTCCCCACCATGCCAGTGCCTCCCAAACCCATAAACACCTTCTCCATCACAATCATGCTGACCTTCACCTTCTTCCTCCTCTTTTTCTCCGGCTTCCTCCACTTCCCCTCCTCCTCTTTTCCTCCCATCACAACCACGCCGCCCACGCTGGAACCCTTCTCCGATCTGGTCGCGGCCTTCAGGAAATGGGACTCTCAAGTGGGGTGCGCTCGCTTCAAAGACAAACCCAATGGGGTGCCCCTTAACCAGTCAAAGGTCGCGTCTTTGCAGGAAGTTGGCGATTGTGGGGGCTTGAAACTCAACCATGTTAGCGTTTTGGTCAAAGGGTGGACTTGGATTCCCGATAACTTGGATAACTTGTACTCCTGCTCTTGTGGCTTGAGCTGCTTGTGGACCAAATCGCCCGTTCTCGCTGACAAGCCTGATGCTTTGTTGTTTGAATCTTCCATGCCTGCTCTTCAGGTAGGTTTTTGCTTCTAATGTAAATGGGTGTGCTAGTTTTGTTTGCGAAATCACATTTTTTGATTGGGAATGATGGCGAGTCTTGTAGAAATTTAAATGTAGTAAAGACATGAATGGGGTTACTCTAATGTTACTCAGGGTTCAATTTATGATCCTTGCTTTGTAGTTGCCTCTTTTGAAGTTTGGTTCTCATTTATTGGTTTTCACGGCTGAAACAATAGATAGTGAGAATTTCGTATGGTTTATCTGTTTGTAATTTGTTTGAGCGCTAGTGATCTTAGATTGCTGTTGAAGTTGATGTTGGAGTAGATCTGGGACATTTGGTATGTTACCGTGCCAGTTGAGAAGGATATGTTCACAGATCATGATTGAACTGAACTTGTTAGCGTTGCAAAACTTGCATTGGGTGTCATTTTTTTTAAAGAACTAAATTGATCTGATTTTAGATATAGTTTTTATGAGAAGATATGATGAACAATGGTTCATTCCTATGAATAGGAGGAAGTGGTAATATTACAGCTACAACTAGTTGTGATGTGAAATATAATACATTGGTAGTAGACTGGTGGTGGTGTACAAGGAGTCGTAGTCAGGGGAAGCTGGTGGCAGTAATAAGGATAATTATCCTTTTCAGCATATACCCATAGGCCATAACCATGCCTGGACTTTTTTCTTCCTTTGTTGTAATCTTTGGTCAATAACTAGAAGATAACATTGCAATTTGGAAGATTTCTTCTTAGTCACACCTTCATAGCTTGTAGGCAGATTATTTTACTAAGCCCCTGTTTGTTTTGGTGTTAGAATATTAATTAATTCTTGCACTTTCCAATGTAAATCTATGACTGAGATTAATTTGGACACATCTTAATTATGTTCAGTTAGTCAAATTAATTCTATCATAATCAATTATACTACCCAACTTTAAAACAAACAGGCCCTAAGCAATCTGTTGTCAGCTTTTTCAGGCAGTGTTGTGTGGAAGCATGCGATGATCTTTGTGTGAAGATTAGGTTAATCGATCTCGGACTTGAGAATTTGTAAAGAATAAAAAACTGCGTTCGAGTGTTTTTTTATTGGAGTTCAATAAGCTAGCAGTAGCATATAATATAGATATTTGGTACAATGATTTCATGGCAATTGGCAAGGACTATTTGCTTTGTTTTGGAGTTCATTTTATTTAGGAAAATGCTGGCTAGAGATAAAAGCAGCAAATAATAACAAAATAATCCCTTTTCATTTCGGAGATTTCTTAAGCAAAAGTCCACATTTTTAATTTTTGTTCCTTCATGTCTCTACTTCTACCCTGATACCATATAGGGCTTCATAGCAAGATGAAGTTCTTCTTGATTTCTTTTACATCTTAACCAACCACAGCTGACAGAAGATATATCCCCCTTTTTCAAAATATTATTAACTTTATTGCCATATGGGCTGTGGTTGGGTCGATCCATTTTTCTTTAATTTTTTAACTGTGCACCTGAGATGGGTTCGAATCCGGGTCTTGATGACTTGTTGATCATGGGTTTGATCCGGAAACAGTCTCTTTGTATATGTTAGGGTAAGACAGCGTAGACAGCGTACAATATCCCCCCCTTTACCTTCGCATAGCGAGGAGTCTCTGGGCAATGGGGTACGTAGCACCTGAGATTTTAATTCTATTTTTCTGTTGTCAGGGATCAGATTAAGACAGGCAACAGCTAAAATGCTTTTTGGTTCAGTTGTTTTCATATTACTTCTAATTCATGGAGTGTAGTTCTTGCCTCTCAACATACAAAATATATATAACAATACCTAAGAAATATGAAACCAGACATAATATATTTGGTAAATTTGGTAATTATCTGTACTTTCTATGGCTCAAGTCATGTATTTGTTTGAGCCTTTAGGTGTTTAAAATGTGGTTGGTAACATGCTTACAATACAGTATCAACTATCAATACTGAGTTCTTTAGCTTTATACAATTATCTCTCTCATCTGATTTAATGTCAAGGGCATTTTTTGTAGAAGAGTTTAATAAGCACTTCTTATTTTAAGCAGTTCAAAATCTCACCATGGCACCATTTTCTTAGTTTTGTACTTGAGGTGCTTTTATTGTCTACCCTTTGTCAAATGCTTCTCATTCATGGTTGTCTTGCAGAGTGCATGATTAGGCTTTTAGGATATTTTGGCTGGTAACTTGGACTGTGATATTGCATTTGGACCACTTTGTCATAGTTTCTTTGTTTATTTCAGAGACACATGGGAGAACCTCTTCGCGTATATATGGATCTTGAAGCTGGCCGAAAGAGATCAGGTCGAGAGGACATATATATCAGTTATCATGCTGAGGATGATGTACAATCAACCTATGCTGGTGCGCTCTTTCACAATGGTCGAAACTACCACGTCTCCAATAAGAAAAACAGAGTAAGTAATTTATCAAGAGGATATTAAATGACAGATGACGAAAGAGGGACTCATAGCAACCTAACACAATTTATCTTTTGTAGGATATACTTGTTTATTGGTCTTCATCACGGTGTCTTCCTCAAAGGAATGAGCTTGCCAAGAAACTCCTCAGCTTACTGCCACATCATTCATTTGGCAAGTGCCTAAATAATGTTGGTGGTCCAGACATGGCTCTTTCTCTTTATCCCGAATGTGCAAACGATGCCAACGTTACACCAAAATGGTGGGATCATTTACATTGTGCCATGTCTCACTACAAGTTTGTTCTTGCAATTGAGAACACTTTTACTGAGAGCTATGTGACAGAGAAGTTATTCTATACCTTAGACTCTGGTGCAGTTCCTATCTATTTTGGTGCACCAAATGTCATGGATTTTGTTCCTCCACATTCAATAATAGATGGTAGAAAATTCAACTCATTGGAAGAGTTGGCTTCATACGTGAAGGCAGTTGCTAATGACCCGGTAGCCTATGCAGAATACCATGCATGGAGAAGGTGTGGTGTAATGGGAAACTATGGAAAAACCCGAGCCTTGAGCCTTGACACATTGCCATGTCGATTATGCGACTCTGTTAGCAGAAAAGGTGGAAGAAATGTGGGAAGCTAGGTTGAGTTTTTAGCTAAATTTGTTGTCCTGCATGAGAGATTGACACATTGAATTAGGCTTGCAACCTGTATAGAGGCACATTGCTTGTTTCTCTGAGCTAAGTACATTTGGCCAAAAAAGGAAACAAAAAACAAAATTAGAAAGGTTTAGCTCATGGGATATATATATATATATATATATATATATATATATATATTTTTTTTTTTTTACTTCCCTCCTTTTTCTGATAGAGAGTGGTTGATGCTATCTCCACATAGGTTACACTATAGCTGAAGTGTTTTTGTTGATGATGTATAATTTTTGGGAAACACGTGCATATGCCGACTTGCTATGACAATTCATGCAAACATCACTCTTCATTCGTACTTGAATTAGCGGATTGAACCAGTTAGAACAATAACACACAGGAAAATGTAATTTTATAACTGTCGAACCTTTTTTCATGATACGAATCAAGTCTGGTGTACAAGCGTGGGCTAATATTATGGTGCAACAGGTGTTTCAGTTACAGTACAGAAAAAACAAACAAGTGTTTCAGTTATGGTGCAACAAGTGTTATGTTATCTTACACGTTATTGATTTGATTTCTGGTGTTTACTGTGAAGCTAACAGGTGTAGCTTCTATAAATACGATTGATTTGCTAAAAATTAGTTAAATTCACATTTTATAATTTTATAAGAGTAAAATTTTAATATATTATTAATTATTTAGTTTAAATTTTAATAAATTATGTTAGTATATATATATCAATAAATAATTAAATATATTTTTATATACATATACACATGTTTTAAAAAATTATTATTAATATTATTGAGTGTTATTTTAGATAGGATGTATTTCGCTTTAATGATATCTCGTATATTTTTTTATAAAAAAATTGATTTAATTCATTTTTTTTTGTTTGCAAACTTGATTAGAAATAATAAAAATTGAGTGAAATGTTTAATTATTATAATTTTGTGTCTTATTAATTAAATATATTTATTTTGTTTTGCGTACATGTTTTTAATATTTTACACTCATAATTAATTGCATAGTTTTAATTTTTAAATACAACACAATTAATAAATAAAATATTTTATTTATTGTTTTAATTACATGATAATTGATTATTGTAATTATAAAAATTATTCTGGAAAATTAATAAATTAATTATTATATTATATAAAATAAAAATTCATATAAGATTTAATTAAGCTAAATATATACTTATGGTAATTTTCTTAATTGTTTATATAATTATGTCAAATTTTCTATAAATAATTTTTTGTTGGAAAGTAATTAAAACTGAAAAATAAAAAAGAAGAAGAAAAAAGTAAAATTATTAAAAGATTGTTTTATTTAATTAACCTAAAAAAATGGTAGTATATATTTTATTAAATAAATTTTGAAACTAAAATAAAACAATTAATATCAATTAAACACGATTAATACAGTCAAATATGTCTAATGACAATTAACAATCAAATATTCATTATATCAATCAATTTTCAATAAACTATAACTAGTATGAAAGTTAGTAATGACATATTTATATTTGGTATTAATGTTTTAGTTTGACTCCATACATTAAAATAATTGAAAAATCTATAAATTATCAATCCTAACATTGATATCATATAAATAAGTAATTTATATTTCATATTTATTGTTTCTTGTCATGAAGTAAAAACATAAATATAAAAGATTTAATTGATTTACGGTTTCATTTGTTAATGTAATTGTAACAAAATTATTTGAATTGATTGCATTTAATATTGAAGAATAAAACAAATAAAAAAGAATTAATTGCATTTAATATTCATTAAAATATGAATATTCACAAAATAAAAATTTGAAAAAAAATAAAATAATATAAAATATGAATGTTTTAATTTACACGCTTCGTATTAATTATCATAATTATATTTATTTAAATTAACAATAAAATAATTTCATTTAATATTTTTTTGGGGTGAATAAATATAAGACATCATCCCATATAATAATTTTTTTTATACCGAAAACCTTATTTTTATATAAATAAATAGAATAGATAAATATAAATATAAATATATAGTAGAAATATAGCAGATTATTTTTTAAAAAATGGATAAAAAACATGACGAGTTGCATGGGAAAGTGAAACATTTTTGTCATGTGAGAAAGTGTACTTGTCACCGTTAGATTACTTAACTTATTTTAGATCTAGGGCCGACAATTTTTGTTTTTTGTTATATTTCCTTCTCTTCCCTTCTTTGGTTATTACTTGTTAGCAAATGTAATAATGTGAAGCGGTTTCAGAGTATCAGAGTATTTAAATTTAAGCCCATGAAATGAGAGTAGGCTTATTGTTCTTGTGGTGCATCCCAGACCCAATTTGACTTGTGTCAGGGGTTTTTCATTCTCACACTCACCAACCCTTCTTCTTCTTCTTCTCCACTCTCACCGTCCCCCCTCCAAAACCCTCCTACAAATCGCCACGACGCCGTCGTTTCGGAGTTTCGGCTGCCCACCAATGTCCACGTTCCAGGTTCGCGACAAAATCGACCTGTCCCACGTCGAGAGAAGAATCTTCGACCGGCTTCTCGCCACTCTTCGCCACTTCGACCTCCAAACTCAGCTCCGAGTCGCCGGTGGCTGGGTCCGCGACAAGGTCACCCTCCTTCAACAATAATGCCCCTAGCCCTAATTCGTTCTTTCTCCGTTGATTCTTATTCTTCTCTTTTTTTCCCTCATTGGTTCTGTTCTGTTCTGCAGCTTCTGGGAAAAGAGTGCTATGACATTGATATCGCTCTCGACAATATGATGGGAACCGAGTTTGTGGATAAGGTGAGGGAGTACTTGTTGTCCATTGGCGAAGATGCACAGGGAGTTTGCGTTATCGAGAGGTATTTTTTTTGTTTCTCTTTCTCTTGTAGTATTCTCTATATGCAGGTCTCGTTGCTTAACTACGTTGTCATTGTCAAATTAACCAAATTAATTAACTGTCGTATATTTCCTTATTAGAATAACAGGCTTTGATATCCGTTTCAAAATATAACTACGGATGACTCCTTAATTGAAAGGAAGTAGTGCTGTGTTTAAATATTAGATATAATTGCTTAAGAAAGCAAGTTTTAACAAAATTTAGTGTAATCTTCGAATTTTGAATTTGATTAGTATTGCTGAGTTTGACTGGATTGCAAGTTAGCAAGCAAGTTGACACATTTTTGTCACCGGTGTTAATGAACTAGTAAATGTGCAAGTTTGACAACCGTGCTTACTACTGTTATGCTAAGCATTGGTTATCATTAATTCTCATATAGTAATAGGCATAGAGCCATAGTCGCATAGTAGTCAATAGCGGAGCAGAGTGGCCCAACAGTGTGCTGGTTATCATTCTTTTTCATTCAACTTTGCATCCGGAAATCACAGGCATTCCTCTTTTTTATTTGTGTTGCATTTTCTATATTTCTTGAAAAGCATTATTTATTATTTTTCTTTCTTTTTGCAGCAATCCTGATCAGTCCAAACATTTGGAAACAGCCAGGATGCGTTTGTTTGATATATGGATTGATTTTGTTAACCTAAGGAGTGAAGAATATGCTGAGAATAGCCGCATTCCTTCTAAGGTATGTAAGTGCTCAGTCTTTTGGTTGCATACAAGTTTTACCTATTCTGTTGTACTTACAAATTTGCATGATTTTTTTCCCTCTAAATTTCTTTAATTAGTTTTTTTTGGTTTATTTTGGTCATATAAGATGATTTTTTTTTCTTTCTAGTTTCTTCTAAGTTGGAAATTGGAATCAGATGCGTGTATTTCTCATAATTAGTTAAATGCTTAAGAAGAAGATGCATGGTTGTTATTAAGTTAAAATTCCCCTATATTTTGCACTTCTGTTGATATTTAAGCTAATTTTGTGCTTAGATGACCATGTATTTGCCATTTTGAATATTTGGTCTCCTCCCATTCCATACCCTAGTCAAATAATGGAATAAAGTATAACTTCATGCCTAACAGCAAAGATTTGGCACAGCAGAAGAGGATGCATATAGGAGGGATTTGACAATTAACAGGTTTCTTTCTGTGCTTTTCATTTTTGATAAAAATTATCATTAGATAAGACAAAGAAAGAAGTACAAGAATGGGAGAAATTAAAAAAAGAAACCACTAAATTTTCAAAGAGTTTATGTGTGTGGAATGATACAATTAAGAATTATGCTGATAATTTCTTTTTTGCATATATGTTGGTTTGAGTGTTCTCTAATATTCACCTCCTTTTATACCTATTTTACAAGATAGTTTCATAAATTGATTTAGTTGTGAATGACAGCTTGTTCTACAATATCAACACTGACTCAGTTGAAGATTTCACTAAGAGAGGTTGGAGTGGATCTTTTTTCACAAACAAGTATTTTATGAGCTATATTGTCCATCTAATAATCTCTTTGGCACCTTGCAGGCATCTCAGATCTTAAGTCTGGAAAGATAGTGACTCCTTTACCTCCAAAGACCACATTTCTTGATGATCCATTACGAGTTCTTCGAGCCATTAGATTTGGTATATTCTAATTTAGTTTAACTTGTGAATATCTTGTCCTATGCTTTCTTTTGAAGTTTGAACTTGTCATCCTGCTATATTGAAGATGCATTTTCATTATTTTTAGGTGCTAGATTTGAATTTACTCTAGATGAAGATCTGAAAGTAGCTGCTGCATCTGATGATGTGAAAGATGCTCTAGCTGCTAAAATTAGCAGAGAGCGCATTGGAAACGAGGTGCGTTCTAACTCTTCCATTACTTCAGTGTAGTCACCATAGAATGCTATTTTCAATTTTGGAATGCTATTGGAACTTCTTATTATAAGGATGTGCCCATGTTTTTTTTTGGTCAGTAGTGAAATCTCGCCATTCATTCTCTTATGTCTATGTGCCTGTAGATTGATCTGATGATATCCGGAAATCAACCTGTCAAAGCTATGACTTATATTTGTGATCTGACACTATTTTGGATAGTATTCAGTCTTCCTCCTGAATTTGAACCTGCCATTTCAGATGGGTGTGAAAGGTATAGTTTTTAGATAGGTTCAAAAAATGTTTCTTTGTAGGTTGAAAGTGCATAGTGATTGCAAATCCATTTATTAATAACTCTTATCTATATTATTGCCTCTTTGCCAGAAAACAAAAAAACACCTAATGGACAAATAACAATGATAGATATTTGTAATGAATTTCATATTTGAAACAGTATAGCTTTTGAGATGTGTGCAAGTGTATAGATAAGAGTTGAATGGTTGTTTTTGAATTCTTCCATTCCCAAAGGTTGACCCCTTTTGTATTTTAAAATTTTAATAGCCACAATCTCCTTGTATAAACAGTCTGAAACGTAATGACCTTAGATTGAAATCTTTTGTTGAGGTCCCACATTGGCTGCATATATGGTTAAAGTATAATATAGTGAGGCTTGGCATGCAAGCTACTGAATCCTAACTAACTGCTGACTAGGCATCTAACTAACTAACAGAAAGCTGTACAAACAGAACTATTACAATACTCTATTAAATATATATCGTATATCAATCTGGTATTATTGAGAGACTCCTTTCTTTCATTTCTTACTTCCGGACCCTAAACCTTTTAGTCATGCTTATTTCTTTATTTTGTTTTTGACCATTCTCTTGCATGGAGAAATGGATATTTTGTTGGTCATATGCTGATCAGGTATTTTTTAAACTTTTTCCAGGCTTTGCATTTCTTACTTGGATACTGCATGGAACCTTATCCATTTACTTGGAGAGTCAACTTTTACTGTAAGTATTCAGTCAAACTTTTATCTTTGCTTGCTATATATTCCTGTCATAATAAGGGAATGCATGGTTATTCCCATACCACTTTAGGTTTGTTTGACTGTCTATCTTACATGCTGATACACAATTTGTGTATTTTAGGCGGAACAAAAAAGGTTCACACTTTGTGCTGCTTTGTTTCTCCCTCTTAGAAATACTACTTACAGAGAAAAGAAAGCTAAGAAGGTACATACTTTTTCTATATACTAGTATTATTTGTGATTTGGCAATATTAAGCTTCAAGTGCATTATCTCTGAGCTCTGTGATTTGAATTGTGTAATTGACGCTTCTAGCACAATGTCTATATTAGGATTTTCAACTCTAGTTTCTTTTTGAAGGAGTTATTTGTATGGATATTTTAGAATAAATTAATCCTTGAGCCCTTAGGATATATACGATTAGTTTTTTATTGATCATATCCTTATCTTTTCTGTTTTATTTTTCCTGCCTTGTCTATTTCTGAATTTG
>PYAF01005868.1:0-10150 GCA_007407185.1 Glycine tomentella
GAGTTATTTGTACAGTTTTGTATTGTACAGAGGAACGTTGATGTATATTCACCATACTATAGTGTACAGTGCTATACAGCTGACATTTGATGATGTCACTCTTAGTTTTGCTTCCAAACTGCTTAAACTCTGACTGTTTGTATGTTTGATTGTGATGTATGTTGGTAATGACCCTGGTTAGTAAATTGGGGCGTTACATATTGAAGGCTACTGAACAATCAACTGAATAATTAATGTCTTCAACACAATCACCTTCTTCTCCAATATCTTCTTCCTCTAAATTAATTTCTTCTAACATCATAATGTCATAGTACCATTCATTGTTTTCCATCTACACAAATGCTATATACAATTATTTCAATTAGAATACATACACATAATAATATTCAATAACATACACATTTATATACATCAAAACAACTTCAATCCTTTATTTTAAATTCTGATAGCAACATTAAATTCACATAGCAGCACCTAAAATGTACATACGGATCATATAATCCGTATAGGGTTCACGGATTAACAAATCCGTGAACCCTATACGGATTATATGATCCGTATGTACATCAGCTGCCCTTAACAATAAACGAATCCGTCAATCCGTGAACAATCCCTGTCCCCTATTTACGGATTACCCAATTCGGTCCCTATGTACGGATCATGCAATTTGTGGCCTTGATATGGATTCATTGATCCGTAAGAAAAATGATCCAACCAACTTCCGGATCCACTGATCCGTATCGTAGCAAGCATATATAACCTACGGATTTCAGCATCCGTCCGACAACATAACTTCACTTACCTTGCACCCACCGCTAAAAATGGAGTCTCCGACGACTCCCTCAGCTCAACTCAGCTACCACCGAACACAACCACCTCCTCCAACACCGGCAGCTCCAATGCACAACAAAATCGCAGCAACCGAAGGAAAGGGAGTACTCCAGTGTGTAGCAAACAGTGATCAGAAAAAGCACCCATAATAAAAACAAAGGGAAGGGCAATTGATATTTTAAAAATTATATATAGTGTATAAGAACTCCTTATAGTGTATAAAGTAAAACTCATCAACTTAAGCCACTAAACTTAAAAATAATAAATCTAATGGTCACAAAGGATTTTCCGTGCCACTATGTTACCAACTTTAAACTAGAAGAGTTCCACTGTGAGAGCCAGTCCTTTACATTAGATGGGATGCCGATCTCTCCCGCACCATACTTCTCCAGCTCTCTCTAGCTCTCTCTAGCAGGATTTTGAACCATTGGATGTAATTAAACCGGTGTAATTGAATGGGTGACATTAAAAGTTAAAAAATCATATAAAAAAACCGTTTTGTTAGAGAAAAATACTAGCATACCAAAAAAATTATACTATATATGCTCTACTTTCATATTATATATATATATAATTCATACGTTAATAAAATATTTTTATAATTAAAATTTATAATAAATATGTACTTTTTACATAATTTTAAATTTATGACAAATAATTATATTATGTTACAAGATTTTTTTAATTATTGATAAATTATTTTAAAAAATTATGAAATTCAATTTAGAATTAATGATGACAAAAAATCAAAATACAAAATAAAGACAAAAGAAAAGTGATTCGAGAAGATTGAGATTTTTTAGATAATTTTTAAATTAAATTAAAATAAATAATATATTTAAAAATAAGAAAATAACATAAACGCTTAGTGTATGGGATTAGAATATAGTAAATGACTGAGAAAATGTTATGTTGGCTCTCTTCTCTTTTTTAATTAGACATTTCTCATCTTGTATCTTTGAGATACATTTCACACTTTAATCCAATAAATAATAATATTTTTAATTTGAATTTAATTTGATTTAACAATTATCTTAGAAAATTATCGATTATCTCAAAATATTTATCTTTTATCTTTATTCATATATT
The DNA here is from genome assembly GCA_007407185.1 of Glycine tomentella. NCBI lineage: Eukaryota > Viridiplantae > Streptophyta > Magnoliopsida > Fabales > Fabaceae > Glycine > Glycine tomentella. The sequence continues at coordinate 1,921 of PYAF01005868.1, forward strand.
TGATTTTCTTAAATGTTTATTTCTTTCAATGTATTTTTATCTTTAACTCAAAATTTAATTTCAATAATTTAATAAATAAAAATAACATTGCATCTTAGTATAAATTATTTATCATCCAAATTATAATTTATATATATACAAGTGTTTATTTATTACAAATTTGAATTGTATAAAATAATTAATTATTAATATATGAAAGTAGAGTATGCAATTCAATTAATTTTTGTGGCATTTACGGTCAAGGTAATATTTGTCTCTAATTAAGGTGAAAATAGACTAAGTGACTCATCATATATTTGTGGTTTAGCTTACGAAAGGTTTAACTTATTCGATTTATTATAAAGGTTAGATTTAAACTTTTTAAAAAAACTTTTTTAATTAAAAAGTTCAAACTTTAAACTTTAAAAAAAAAATAGACTTGATAGGCTAATCTGTTTATATAATAAATTAATAATATATAACATAAATTCATTTAGGCTTATTGACCTCTTTAAGCTTATTGGCCTAATTAAATTTATAAACTTGTTTATAGACCTTTGTATAAAACAGGTCATGTAAACAAGTTTTTAAATCAAAGGTTTAATAAAAGATCTATAATAAATAAATAGACTAAACTCAGATTTAGTAATTATAATGTATGAAAGAATGAGGCTCGCCAAAACCCTAACTTGATCGGCCTCACACTGCCGGAGAGGGTATAATCACATAACGGTTAGATATAACTTTTTTGCTTTCAAATCTCATCCGTTTATTGCATCAAACGGTTCAAAATCTGCTGGAGAGAGCTGAAGACATATGGGGCGGGAGAGGATCCGCATCCTGTAAAGATAGGATTAGAGCAAGTGTTGCCTCAGCTCCGAGGTTCATGTTCCCATCTTCCACAAGCTTCTACCAACATGCTCCACTCCAACTCACTGTAACCTCTCTCTCTCTCTCTCTCTCTCTCTCTCTCTCTAAAAAATTGTGACTTTTTCTAATGAAGTTTTTAACTTGATTTCTTGTATCAGTGTGAGAGCCATGACCGTTTCATTTTCTCCCTTACCCCACATTTCCACCCACAACATGGTGGAATGCACTTGCAAGTGTCCATTTTACCCTCCAACAACTGTGGCCAAGGTTGCAACCCCCAAGTTAACCTTTGTTTGCTCCTCCCAAAGGATTCTCCCCATTGAGGAGCTTCTTCTACAAAGTGTTGGCGATGTGGGCCCCTCAAGTGCTAGTGCTGTTGTTGATTCTTCTGATTACTTGAGTAATGGGAATGGGGTTGTTGGCCTTGGTGACTCCCTCAGTAAAGAGGTGCTCAAGGAGAGGATTAGAAGAATGAGGATAGGGCTGGCAAACAAGGGAAAAGTTCCTTGGAACAAAGGAAGGAAACACACTGCAGGTAATTAGCATTTAAATTAAGGGTATTGCTAACCAGTGAGCTTAGGACATTGGTTAAAGAATTAAAGAGGAAAGAATTTTATGTGAAAATCAAAGGAGAGCATAAAAAAAGTTATGGGTAGCGCAATTTTGCGCATCCCAATAAAAATATTTCTGTTTTTATTTCCTTGCCTTATGGATACTGGTTAGCATTTGTCTTAAATTAAATAGATATTGATGTGTGCACCGAGGTTTTAAATTGTGGTCGCGGTTTTTGTGGCTTTCGTCTTGATCTTTGATGTTGCGGAAAATTGCAAACAAATGTGGCCGATGTGGCCACAATAGCAGTTTATGTGGAGGCCGACATTGCGATTGTGGACTGTTCTTTAAACCCTTGTGTGTGACTTGTAGTCGGTTAGATTTTTTGTAAGTGATTGTGATTCTGGACACAATGCAGAGACCCGGGAGCGAATCAGGCAAAGAACTTTAGAGGCTTTGAGGGACCCCAAGGTGAAGTCAAGTAAGAGTCATTCAGTTTTTGGAGTTTTATTTTTTCCTCCTCTTTTGTGTTTTCAACATTACTTGCCTTACTGATGCAATGATTTTAATTGTTATATTTTGGTTCTAAGTTCTTTCAATTCTTTATACAAGTATTCATATGCTAGCTGCCTTACAGAAGAATGGTTTTTCTGTTGCTAGGTATTTCCTTTCTCTTGATATATCATGTTAAATAATGTTTACCTTTTCCCTCTGTACTTGACAAAATTTCAGGTAAGGAAGAAAATGGCTGAACATCCCCATTCTCATAGGTAAACATATCTGTTGTACTGTTTTTCTGGATGCTTCCTCAAAACAGAATGTGATCTTAAACCATGGAAAATTATAGTTTATAGATGGAAAACAAAATATCATGGATCAATAAAGAGAGGATGTCTGGTCTTAGACACTTTGGTCTTCATAGAAATATTTCTCCAAAAAATAGTATTCCTACTCCTTTGTTAATTTAGAAAAGGGACAAAAGTATGGACACAAGGAAGTAATTGAGACTAAAGACTAGGGTTTAGACTTTAGATTACTTATCATATGGAAGTTCCTACTGTGCACAATTATAGTATAGGTAGTAAGGTTGTAAAAATGGCATAATATTATATGTTACTTGGCTTTGAAAAACAAAATGTTTAGTGTTTACTACTTAGATTATAATAGGTCTATTTTAATACATATGACATCTGGATTTCCAAGTTATTGCTGCTTTTCTGACTAACTAATATATAGGCTCATATGTCTAACAATGTGAGGTCATTCTACATTTTTACTCTAATTGCTGTCATGCTAATATGTTCTTACTTCTATAAGTGCTAAGTAATGTCTGAGAAATTTGTACGGTGTACGGTGAGATATTAATCATAAAAGTCAGTCTTTATCAAGTATCGACCTTCCTGCAGTGATCAAACCAAGGCAAAGATAAGTGATTCACTGAGACGTGTTTGGCACGAGCGGCTGAAGTCAAAACGGTTGGTGGAACAATTTTTTCTTTCATGGGCACAAAGCATAGCAAATGCAGCCAGGAAAGGAGGGATTGGCCAGGAAGAGCTAGATTGGGATAGCTACAATAAGATAAAACGACAGTTGGAGCTCCATCATCTTCTGCAGTCTAAGAATAAGGGAAAAGAAAAACTGATGGCAGTTGCTGGAGCAAAGAATATCATCCAGTCATGGAGGGAAATCATAGCCAAAGCAGCTAAGAAAGGAGGGAGTAGAGAACAAGAACTTGACTGGGATAGCTATGAAAAGATACAAGAAGAAATGGTTCGCCTCCGTCAACTTCAGCGTAATACAGAAAAGGCAAAGGAGAAAGAGATGGCAAGGGTAAAAGCAGAGAAAGCAGCACAGATAAAAGCAATTAAAAGGGTAATCCTCACTCAAAAGAGAAAAGATCGTCTAGAGAGGGCTAAATTAAAAGGGCATATAAAGAGTCATCCCTGCAGAAATACAGAGGAAGGCAAAGGTTCCTTGGAAGTTACTCAAGAGTTCAAACTTTGCACAAAATTAACTAAGGTAAGAATGAGGTAGCATACCTACTGAGATTGAATGATTATTGGCTGTTTATAAATGCAACACGATCGAACAATTAAGAATGAGGTAGCATACCTACTGAGATTGCAAGTGAATATAAATCTTGGCTAAACTCTGCGATTCTAGTTCATTTTAAAGATAGAGGAGATGCTGCACAAATTTACGTCCGTTGGAGTATAGAAATAAGAAATTCAGGTGTTAAATCCAGTATCTAAGAGTTTGCTTTGTCAATTAAAAACACTTTTTATTCTGTTACCTTACTAGAAACTTAAAACACATCCTGCAATAGTTTCCCTTTGGACTAGGAAGATAGAGAAGCTGAATAAGAAGGCATTTATTTTATCTAAGGAATAAGGCATTCTAAAATTAGTATAAAAAAGCATCCTTTAGAGTGATGTATAGTTCCTAAAAGTATCTATGTAGTGTAGCTGTCTAGTATGACCTTAACTCTACATTCATTCCATTATGTTAAGCTGAACCCCTTTCTTATTATATTTCTATGGCTATATTATATGTCTAGCCTTTATATCCGACATTCTTTTTCATTTTAGTCCTAATTGAAAAAACTATTTTTTGGTCCCTTCATGAAAAATTATTGACGAATTAGTTCCTATTGCTTATTCAAATAATAAATGTTAGATTATTTTTTTCATATAGGGACCAAAATGAAAATAGATCTCTAGTTCCAAATGTTGAATTTTTTATGCAAGTACCAAAATTTAATATTATTTTATTTTATTTTTCACGTAGGGACTTGGGACTAAACCAAAAAACAACATCTAATATTGGAATCAAAACTAATACTATTATAACTATAGCAACTGGTAATCATTAATTTGTAAATGTTTTTTCAAGTAAGAACTAAAATGTAGATTTTTTTCATGTAGGGACTAAAACAAAAAAAAAAATTATGTCAGGTGTAGGGACCAAATCTTTATTTTAACCTAGTTTTATGTATGCATCTGCTTCTAATGATGGTATATTTATCTTGTCTTTAGATTCATATAAGTAAGAACATGAACGGTGAAGCACCTAGAGAACGAGACGTTCTTAATTCCATTTTTTCAACCCACAATAAATTGGATCTAGAGCTTATCAAGAGAGAAAAAATGCAGAAAGTATCACTTGCAGAACAGATCCAAGCTGCTAGAGACAAAAAAGGCAAACTACATTGATCAGGAATTTTCTTCACATTCTTTTTTTCGTGCTACTTTAAATTCTGATTACTCATTTACTTGAAAGTTTATATACGTATTATAGTTTCTATGTAAAAAATAGCTGATGAGTTGTAGTGAGGACAAGTTAACCACTATTGTTGGTTACATAGAATAGGAAACTGGTCTGGATAATTTGAATTCATGCTTTTATTTGGCTTTGGATTCCTGTTCATTTGTTTTCATTCCTTTTTCTCTATTTCTGTGTAAAGAAATCTTGACCTCTCTTTGTCCCACCATTAAAGTAATCTTCAATGTGTGGTTATGATTTTTTGAAGAGAAACAAAGTTATGGTATTTCATTCATAATCAGAGAATCAATACAAGTGGGGATATTGTTAAAAACTTGGATACAAGGGTGAAATCTTGATGCCCTTGCAAGAGAGTGGGCAACATGATTGACTTGTATCCTCTCAAAACTCACTTTAGAGTTTGAAAAAGATAAGAGTGTGGCTCTACATTTAGCTAATAAGACATTGAGGTCAGAAATTCCAGGTGCATTGGTATTGAGCTTCTGCTTCTGCTGCAGATTGTTATACCACTGTGTACTGGTTCTTGCCTTCGAGAATCTGCCATCTGGGGCGCGAATAATAATACTAACCCCATAAGAGTAGTAGTCTTTGAAGATAGTCGCATCCAGGTTTCACTTTACAAAACCAGACGTTGGAGGGAGCCATGATGTTTGTTCACTTTATGAGCCAAGTGTTGTCTTGTGGGGAGACAACTCCTTAGCAATCTCCACAAGAAATGTTTAAACTTTGGTGGGATGTTGAGTTGCCATATTTTCTTACAATCGCCTGAAACTTTGAGATGAGTAGAATCAATTATGCTGTCCATGATGTGGTCGTATGCGCTCCTACAGTGTAAATACCATTGGTGCTAAGCTTCCAAATTAACTTATCTTACTCCATCGTATTGAAGAGTGGCATTTGCTGGATTCTCAAGATGTCCCCTTTGAATAAGTGATGGAGCAGAATGTTGTTCCATTGCTTTGAGTCATGATTAAATAAGTTTCCCTCCTTCCAATCTTCAGTTCCAGCAATCATAGGTGAAATTATGCAAGAATCATGTGTGGTTATGATAAAACAGTCTAGATGAGAAATAAAATATAGGCGAATAAAATTAGCTTCATTTCAAACTGGGAGTTGATGGTATAGAACATGGAAGTGACTTTTCAGCTGCAGAATGAATCACCCCATTGCTTCACTCCTATGAAAGTTATATATATTGTCTCTATACTGTATCAGAAAAGCTTACTCGATACAATTGATTATTGAAAGTTCGGGTTGTAAATGAACTACTAGTCTACAACATTGCTTAACAGGGCATTGTGGATTCTAGAGTTGTTACTTGTTCACCTTCAGCAAAACCCCACATTGGCACATTCTGTATGTTATACTCTTGTTTTCTTAACAATTTAGTTGGTTGCACATAATGTATCATTCTCATAACACATTTGTAGCATTACCTTAAGATTTGACCTTTCAATATCTATATACCAAATGACTATTCCTATTGTTGCGCACGGTATTGGTTTGCGATTCATTGAATAAATTTCAGTAAAAGTGCATCTCGTAGTAGTAATGATCATGTACATGAACCACTGTTTTGAGGGTCAGACAATAAATCAGTAAACTAGTCCCATAAGGTTCTTTAGCGAATTGTCCTTAATTTAGCTTGGTTCAGTGTCTAGATACTTTTTTTTTTTTTTAAGAGCAGTGTCTAGATACTTTGATCACCATTAATGTGAATGACTGTTTAGGATGACTCTCTGGGATTGTCATCATATTATACTTTAGTTGTCTCCTTGATTGTTTGTTATGCGAATACAATATTGTTATAATTATAATGTCATAAACAAAATAAAGGTTTAATTGCATTTTTTAGCTTTTAACTTTTTAGTTTTTGACTAATTTTATTCCTAACTTTTTAATTTGACATATTTTACCTTCAACTTTTAAGAAATTTACAAATTTTAGCCGATCATTTTTTTCATTAATAAGCACAAAAATTGGGAATAAGATTTGTTAAAAAATAAAAAGTTGAGTCTAAAATTTGTCAAAAAAGTAAAAAGTTGAGTGTAAAAGTACAATTATGTTAGGAGTAAAATGACAGATGATTGTAAAATTCTTAAAAATTAGGGGTAAAATGTGCCAAATTAATTTATTGAAAGTAAAATTTGACAAAAATTTAAAAGTTAAGAGTAAAAAGTGCAACTTCAACACTACAAATAACTTTCATTCAACTTACTCATACAACACTTTCAACTTCACTTGTTTATCTAACCAATCAAACTTTTCCAAACTCAAAATGCCAATAAATCAATCATACAAATATAGCCAACCTTGGTCTAGCAATAGCAATCAAGGGCTTAGCCTTAGGCATAGTCATCCCATAAACTTCCCTAGTATCAACATCTTCCCAACTCAAACCCTTTGGTGGTTCCCAATCAAAGCAATGAAATAGTGAAGCCAAAGCCATCAAAACCAAAGTCACCCCAAGTGGTGCACCGGGGCACTTACGCTTGCCAGCACTAAAAGGCAATATCTTGAATTCAACCCCATGACTAATCTCAACCCTAGTACTACCACCCCCATTACTCGGCCAATGCCCACGTTGTCCCAAATCTTGGTGTTGCAGCCCAACCCGTGGTGTTGATGAAGACACATGTCTTGGGGGGTATGTGGTAGCCGTTGATGGTGGTTGCACGGAGAGATTCGCATGGTATGAGGAAGGGCCCAGCTACGCAGCATAGGTAATTAAGGTGGGATAGGTTGGATTCTAACACCATTCTATTTGGGCAAACTATTGTGTCAAGTTCTTGTTTGATTTTGTGGAGAACACATGGATGTTTGATTACCTCTGCCTTAGCCCATTCATTGGTGACGACTAAAGTGTCTGTTGTTGTGGCTATCATTTTCTAAACAACATTGTCCATCATTATTTTCACAGTTGAACGTAATAATACCAATGATTAGAGTATATTACTAAGCATTCCTTTGTTTGCAACGAAAGGAAGTTGAAGAGTGAAATGAACAGTAAAATAAGATAGAATTTATGTTTTTATATTCTACTTTAATTTAGAACTAATAAAATATTTCGTGTCTTGCATGAGTATTAATTTTATAATATTTATTATTATAAATATTTATGACAATTTAATAAAATCATGATAATAAAAAAAACTTACCATAAGTATAAAAAAACGTATTAGTGTTAACTAAATTTAAATTAGAATCAAAATATATTTATGTTATTTAATTAATTTAAATTAGAATATATAATTATTTATTAGTTAGAATATTCTAACCATGATTGGCCATAGTAATTAAAATAATTACCTTAATTAGAATAAAAATATATATTAGTGTTATTAATTAATTATGATTATAATATATAATTATATTACTAATTAGAATATTCTAATAACTAATTATTATGTAATTATAATTTAGTGAGAATTAATATCGTGATGCTTTTTATATAATATAGTAGATTTTCATCTCAATTCACTTTCTATTAGATTTTATTTCACTCTATCAAACATTCTGTAAAAGTAAAATATAAAAACATAAATTC
>PYAF01005868.1:19770-47622 GCA_007407185.1 Glycine tomentella
AATAAACTAACAACTAATATTTGTTGATAAAAAAATTGGTCTCTAAAAAAATAAAACATATTTTTAGCGATTCTAAGTGGTAACTTTTTTATAAGGTTGAAATTAATATTTTTCAAATTTTATAAGGAATCCAAACATGTTTTACCCATTATTTTATATTAAATCCTTAAATTAATAACATTTTACAAAACTAAAAATTAAAATAAAATTTTTATATTTTCTATCGTATATAAAATTCTCTTAGACTAATACTATTAAGTATTGGAAGCAAAACTAATGAGAGTGGGTTGAGAGATATCATTATTCTCTAACCAGAAAACAAAATATATAAAATTTCCTACTTTTTATTCTTTTTTTAAAAGTGATGAGATTAATTTTAAAGGAAATTAAATTGAGTATCCGTTAAGGGACAATTGTTCCCTATAAATACTACTCTATTATTTACGCAACCAGAAATCCAACCCCTTGTTATATATTTGAAGAGTCGAAGTTACTGTGCACATAAGCTACACCTTGTGGGTTTTCCGAGATTCCTTACCTCTTCTTAAGGTTTAACACAAGGTAATAAACAGACTGTGACCCGACGCATGTGTGTGACAGTATACAGGAAAACTTTATGACTAAAAATTGTTTCATATCACATAATTTTAATTCATGTTTTATTTTATTTTATTAATTTAAAATCACGTGTATTCAGTATGTGAAGTGAAGTAATCTTATTTGAAGTCAACAGAATTTATAAATAATAAGAGCAAACTTTCATTCCAAATATTTTACATTGGTCTGTTTTAGGGGTTGTAAAACGAATTGAATCTATCCGGTCAACTTGTTTTAGATCATTTTTTATAGATTGGATTGAGATTTTCAACCCATCAACCTATTTTAATTCACTCTTTTTGGCCTGTCAAAAAATAGATTGAGAGAAAAGCGAGATAGACTAACATATCAACTCACTTTTTATTAAAAAAATAATATTTTAGCCATGCTTCACCAACCATTTCTTTTAGTAAATTTTGTCTCGTGATTAATAAGATAACTATTCTTTACATGGAGGTGAGTTCCTAGACCTTGGTCAGGGTCTAGGTGTCCTTTGTGACTTTTTTCTCATATATGGACATTTTTTATTTTCCAAAAGAATCACTATATGAATCCTCATACTTTGAGAAGTTTGTGAAAGATGGATGAAGAAAAATATTTGTGAAAAGTTAGATATTTCATGGATAAGGGCTTATCTTCCAAAACTTATCACTTGTCCTCTCATTGTGGCTGCTAATAAAGGGAAAGACTTAATAATTAAACATGCATCATGACATTCTAGGACTTAGCGTCCATTTCCAGGCTTAGTACGACCCTAGGCTTGGTGAGAACCCAGGCTTAGTGCCACCCTAAGTTTTTGGGTTATTTCACAGCTTAGTGCCAAAGACGCCATATAAATACTATCTTCGGGTACCCACATGCATCATGCAATCACAAGATAATTACTAACTGAATATATGATCATGCATGACATTCATACTAAAAAACTAACCCTTATTGGATGATTGGATATGTTTGTACGCAATGGATGATGTATTTTAGATGGTATTATTCCATGTATTTGCTAAATGTAGTGACACTACTTGTGAAGTATTATTGGTGTTATCATAACTGATAATAGTGACCGATGATTGAAATTTATATTGCATTATAATAGTTTGACATGATGTTAATCACCGTGTGTGTTAATTTGGAGACTAATGTGTTATGCACGAAGTAGATTTGGTTAAGACTAAATTGTGAGTTATCTATATATGTGACCTAAAGATCGACGAAAAATGATTATAAGTATGTTGCCATAAATAGAATTATATTCTTGTTCTTAGTTATGTTTTTACATGGGGAATTCCTACTAGAGACAATGTCATTCCCTACTCTATCAGGTTATGTATATTGCATGCCCACTGGCTTCATGTCTCACACCCCCCCACCTTTGTTTCTTGATTGTGGCCCTGCTCACTTGCAGATCTAGAAGACAGAAAGCTCGGAGTGACTAGAAAGATGAGACATGTCATGTGAAGACTTTGCCTGTAAAGATACCTTTCGTTACGAGTACCCTAGGGATGGAAATAGGCCAGACCGCCTATCAGGGACCTTTGGCCTGGCCTGTATTAAAACTAAAAAAAATATAAATCAATCTTTTTTTAAAAAATAATTAAAATAAGATAAGATACGTAATCTACTTGAAAGATAAAAAAGAAAAAAGAAAATTTGTAGGTTTGTAAATTGTATAAAAGCAAAAGGAGTTACGTTTATTTATTTACCATAACTTCCAAAAGCATGAGGTTGGTTGGCTGGTGGCTGCATTGCGTGACCTTCATCCACTTTTGCTGTTGCACTACTACTCCCATACAAAAGGTAATTTTAATTGTTTTGTTGACGTCCTCGTAAAAAAAAAATCTGATTGTGAGTTTGTGACATTTGCTATTCTTGCTTCTTTTTTTTTTTTACTGAAAAGAATATCACCGTTAAACAGAAATCCTTCTTCACCGATATCATGGTTGTTCATGCCAAACAACAGTTGTAACATCCCGGGCGCTGACGAGGGCGGGGAGTGATCGCCGGTGCAGTGAGGCACGGACAAGGAGCGGCTCCTGGCAGGCTTCCAGCGGGAGGGGTACATGAATGAATCGAATACACACCCAAACGAGAGGGATCCAGAGGCTGTGCAGGTATGGGACTGTACAGTTGAGGATAACTTAAAGGATTTAATAGGTACTACCTATACCAACAAGGTGCATCTACTTTTCGGTAGCCCATAACATAAGAACTCCACAGTTAAGCGTGCTTGACTTGGAGCAATCTTGGGATGGGTGACCTCCTGGGAAATTTCTCAGGAAGTGTGTGAGTGAGGACAAAGCACACTGAAAAGTCTTGTGTTGGTATGTAGGGACAGTCGTTGATCCTGCAAGTGGCCGGGCGTTACAACAGTAAGCATAATTTTTATCATTTTTCTATAGTTGATTTAATTTTTGTTGTGGTTGTTTAAAAAAAAATAATGTACCTTAGTAGGTTTATTTTTTTAGTTGTAATCATAAAGTATAATTTTTTTGTGATTAAGAATTATTAATTGTAAAGTATGTCAATATGTGTATTTCTTTATATTAAATTAAAGAAAGTATTATGCGAATTCTCGAAGTTTCACTAATATATAATATTTATTGTAAAATTGGCTTTTTAATAGGCTCGAAGGCCAAGTCAGACTTTTAAGTAGGCTAGGCCAGGCCTAAAAAAAAGCTTATAACAGGTAAATAGGTTAGGGCAGACTTGATGTTTTTAAATAAGACCAAGGTCAGGCCTAACCAAGCCTGGCCTGGCCTGACCTATTTCCATCCCTACGAGTACCTAGATAAAAAGAATAGTTATGGGATAGACACCTTAATTATTATTTTGGTGCTACTTCTGGTAGGTGGCCGAGATTGGGAAAAGTTTATTATCAGTGTTGGTTTGTTGGGTTGGAACTGGTTATTTCATATAGAGGATTGTATATTAATGATGATTATTCAAGTATTTCATTCTACAAGGTATGTTATGTTTATTTTCCTACATCCGATCATGAATGAAAACCTTTATTTTAATGCATGTACATTCTCTTTGCATACTTTTATAAATTGAAACACAACTTTTCAACTAAAATAAATAAATTATTTGTAGTTTTCCAACTTTTATTAAACAAAGATCACTTTTACTATTTTCAAACTTAAAGTAGCTAAGTTTCAATCCCAACAAGCTAGGTCCTTACATGACATCTTCTTATGAGAATTACTTGACGATTTTCTTCAACTTCATTTGATGAAGATTGAGAGACAACATAACAATAAAATTGTTGGTAAATCAGTCAAATATGATCCCGATATAGTGCAATTGTCAAAGAGTAATAAATTTTGTTTATGATCCCAATAAAGTTTTTCTCTGTTTTTGATATTTGAAAATTTTTGTTTTCTATCCTTGCCATTAGGATTTTTATTTGAAAATACTATATGTGGCGGTTTTAAAATAGTCAGTATTCCTTTTTTAATTTTAATTTTTTCTAGTGATTAAAAACCGACAAAAACCGCTAAAATCAGCTAAAGGAGGGAAAAAAAGATCTAGTATCCATTTCATTTTCTCCTTCCTCTTGTCATCTCAATTCAAATCAAACATAAAACCAAGAACCAAAATCCCAATACAATGTCATCTAAAACCCATCAACCAGATCAACAACCTCATTAACCATTGCAAGAATAACATCATCTGAAACTTAGATCTCAAACACATACTAACAAATATCTAGATCTGAAACCTACATCAACCAACCCTACCTCGTCGTCGTTGCTCCTCGATGCCAGTCGTTGTCGCCCCCAACGTCATTGACAATGCTGGCCACCATGACGTCTCTAACCCAAAATCCAAAATCAGTTCAAACACAAATCAACAAATTTGGAAACAAAACAACGATTTTGTCCACTTTGTCATCATCGTCCACCGTGGTCCAACGACATTGGCACCACCAACCATGGAAACATATATGGAAGAGAGAGAGAGAAGAAATCAGGGGCATGTTTAGTTTGGTGTAGATAACAATGATGATGGTTGCTCACCCCTTTAGCCAATAGATCTAGTCGTACACGAACCCTACCACCCTCCTTCGATGTCACCCGCTATCTCTACCTCCATATTTAATTGCACGTGTTACCTTTTTGCGGCCAAACACTTCTTCTTGCACATAAACCAGGGGCCTTGCACCCTTACGCCATCGATGATGTCGACCTAAGCCCGACACTGCCTACATCACCAACTCATCATCTTCACTCATATCTGAACCAAACACCACAACCATCATCAGATCTAAACCAAATAGTCCAAATCCATACCTCCCTCAACACTATCTCACCATATGTGGCTAGATCTGAACCAAACAAGCCACCACCAACCATATCCAAAATCCAATCTTTGCATATATTTATGTTTTTTTCTTATAGAATTTTGGATTTTTTTTTGTTTTGTAATTTTTTGGTTTTCAAATGTTGGTGATAGGAGGTTTTTGAGTAGCTTGAAGAAAACAAATTTTAATTTCAGTTTGATTTTGTATGATTGAGATTGAGAGTATTTCAATGCATTTTTTGTGCTTTAATTGATTTTTGTGATTTTTAGCCGTATAAATTTATAATTTTAATTTCAAAATGAATATTAGTCACCACAAATCGCATTATCAAATATTTAACCAACACATCATCACTTAATTGATGACATAAATCTAAAACAAAACTTTTCAAATATCAAAGAGCAAATGTGAAGAAAAAATTTATCAGGAGAAAAATAAAAGTCAAGTATATATCAGGGATCACAAACATATTTTAGTCATAAAATCAATAAATATATTAAAGGAAAAATACTTTATATATATTTTTATTATTAATATATATCCAGGGCCGGCCCTGGGGCAGGGCCAACAGGGCGCCCGCCCAGGGCCCAAATTTTTTGCACGGATAGTTTATGTAAAATTTATTTTTTTTAAAAAATAAAATAAAAACAAAACTTGTATTAGGGGTCCATTTTATATGTTAGGGTCCATTTTTTCCATCTCTTAATTTTAATATTATTTGTATTTCAAAAAATTTGTGTATTAGAGACCCATTTTTTCTATCCCTTAATTTTAATATTATTTGTATTTCAAAAAATTTATGTGTCAGGGGTCCATTTTTTCCATCCCTTAGTTTTAATATTATTTGTATTTCAAAAAATTTATGTATTAGGGGCCCATTTTTTGTGTGTTAGAGGTCCATTTTTTTCATCCCTTAGTTTTAATATTATTTGTATTTCAAAAAATTTGTGTGTTAAGGGTTCATTTTTTTTTATCTGTTAGTTTTAATATTATTTATATTTCAAAAAATCTGTGTATTAAGGGCCCATTTTTTTCACTTCGCCCTGGACTAAAGAATTTTCAGGAACGGCCCTGTTAATATATCTATGTATATATATATATATATATAAAGATTTTCATTACTATATTAATAAGTATGTGATTTATGTTGATATAACTACCCACTGGATCCAAAAAAAAAATAATAGTTGTAGGGACAATACTCTCGCACTCACACACACACATATAAATCAGTGGGGGCAAAATCGATATAATAATTTAATTTTTAATTATATTTTAAATTTTAATAATAATTTATAACCAAACATATATATTATGTTAAAGAAAAATAAGAATCTAGTTGTCCCCACTCCCTCTCAAATGCATTTGTCCTTGCTATCCTCATATGACAATTATGGATACATGTTTCCATCATTTTCTTTCCTGAAATAGGTTTGATTTTGGATCGTTTCTCTGTTCAATTGTTACGCTAGTCATTAGAAATAGTCATTAGTCGCTATCATCAGAAATGATTATTTTAGCTATTAATTGTCATAAACAATTATTTTAGTCATTAGTCATTTCTAACATTGGATAATGCTAGAATCCATTTAGATTGAGCTGCATTAGTCAATAGTCATCGACTGAATTAGCTAGCTAAATTAGTTGTTAGATGATGATAAACAACTAGTCTCCATAACAAATATTTTTAGTGCCAACACCTTTGAAATTATTTTTTTTTTTGTAGTAATTGTAAAATTTTAATTGTTGTTGTCAAGTAATAACATTTACTAATAAAGTAACAATGATGTTAGAAGCCCGTTGTCATATCACGTCTCGAGAAGTCTAATAAGACAATAATATGTATATTTTTTTTGGTAAAATGTGATTTTATATTCTCATTTGTTCAAGATAGTTGATAACATCACACTAATTGATGAAGGATTTAAAAACACATTTTCCTAACACTATCATTTTAACTTAGATGAAGGACCAAATTAAATCAATTTTAAAAATTAGAGAACCAAATTGAATCAATTTTAAAAATTAGATGACCAAATCAAACCTAAACAATAAATTATAGGAAAAAAATCATTTAACTTTTTTATTATACAATTCTATTTCTTTTTCAACTTTTCTAACCATCTGTGTATAGCCCAAACTCTCTCTAATTACTTTAAAAATCATATTAACAATATTTTTTATTAATTAATAATTGAAAGTCTTTTATACAAATAATATAAAAGCATTGTTTGCGTAATACAATATATGACCATTAAACTTTATTATTAAAGTAATAAAACAAAACTTACCGTTAACAACAAAACTTTATTAATGGACCCTATTTATAGACCGTGTGTACACTATTTTTCATGGAAGTGTGTCCACTATTTGTTCACAAGATAACAAGAATGTCTAAAAATAAAATTATCGTTTTATCATGGATTTAATGTAAAACAAAATTTATTACAGAGCAAAAGTAAAAATAGGATATTTATTAGTAATCAAAATATATTTAAACAAAAAATAAATAAATTTAAACATAATATTAAAAACATTCACACACAATATTAAAAATAAGTAAATTCATCCAAACTTAAGTCATAAATAAACAATATTATAAAGATAATCATCTAAATCTTATAAAGATAATTAAGTTATTAGATAGGTACAAATTTATACTACTAATTTAAAACACCAAACAACACAAAATAACTATTTACAATTGTAAATCATTCTTAATACTTAAAAAACTTATTAACAAAGTCATAATATTAACCTTATAAAGATAATTCACTACTCTATCTTAGATGTTACTGTTAATCATAAAATTAGGAAAATATTAGTATTATCTTTTATATAAAAATATTTATAATATAAATTATTTACTTCAATAACATATTTTAATTATATTAATCTATAATATATGTCACATGTGTAAAGCGGGTTCTATAATATTCGTATCAGAATACATCTAAAAAAAAATGTAAATATCTGCTCCATTTCCAATTTTATTAAACACATAATTATTTTGTCTACTTGTAAATACCTTTTTATAAATTTGAGCCTATTTTACGATGTCTAGTCCGTAGTCCCTAACAACACCTACTAGAACCTTTTTTTACATGATTACGCTAACTGACGAAGACGCTAATTGCATTTATATTTTTTCTGCTCCCAGACGCATAATGCCCTGCACAACCTCATATAAATAGTGAACAATCATATGATTATAGCAATTACGTATGATAGCATAAAAAAATATAGTGATATATAGTCATGCTCAATGCCAAATACAGAATTGAACAATCATATAAATAAGCAATTAACCCGAAAAAAAAAGTAAGAAACAATTTTTTACATGATTGCATGAAAGCATGTAGGATTGGATTGGAAGAAAGAGATGCCCAATTACTCTATCAGGTAATTATTCGTAATGGGAAAAAGAAAAAAACTGAAATGAAAGAAAACAAAAGTCTCAAGGATTTAGGCAGAATTATATATGTTATATTTATAACTATAAAAAGTCACATAAATTTTGTCCAAATCTCATCTTTAAAACAATTCATCAAAATCTCCATGATTTTAAATATCAGATCACTTTTTTTTAAACTTGAAATTGAATATGATTAAATTTTGTTGTTATAATTTTTTTTTTGAAAATTTTGATTAAATATAATAAATTTTTTATATCATTTTTGCAAATCTTACACAAGACTTCTTTTTTTCTTTTTTATCAAAGTCTTTTAAAATAATTTCATATCATAATTAAATACACCTTAAACCCACCATCATTAATTAATTTGTATTCAGATCTTAATTAAGTACATTTTAGACCCACCATCAAGCATGTGAATCAACTTGTTATAAATTGTTTCAACTTAACATGATCTTTAAATATATAATTGTGTTAAATACTTAGTAGAAATGGTCTTACTGTCCAAAATCCACTCGAACAATATTATCTCTATTGAAGGATCATCTAAACCAAAAATACACTTTAGATCCAATACATAACCATTATAAAATTAAGACTAAAATATATTTATGATTCTTAATAAATATTTAAATTTTGTGTTTAGATTTTTCTTCAATTTTGTTCCTTTATAAAATCAAAAACTTTGTTTTCATCCTTGACACTCGTTTTAATTATGGATAAATTAATGAATTTTATATTTGTTCTTTGATAAATTTTTTATTTGTTAAAAAATATAAATAGTAAAAATAGAATTTCTTAATTTACCTGTAATTAAAAAAATGGTTAAGGATTAAAAACAAAATTATTGTTTTAAAAAGAATTCAATCCAAATAATTTTTTTATTAGAAAACAAATAAAAAATGTGAATATTTAGCCTAAAATTAATAATAAATTATATTTTTAAAAAGAAAACCCTGAAAACCATAATCGGTGTTTGCATTCACTGACACGCAAAGTTATTAAAATCGGATCGGACCGGCTGGTCCTACCGATTGGACTGGGAATTAGTAGTATAACTGATTCAGCGATGCTATTAAACTAGTCATGCAGTTGATTTAGTCAAACTCGGTCAAAAGTGGTCAAAATCAGACAAATCGAACGGTTTTCAAAACCAGGTTTTGAAAATGCACAGCATAAAGTGAATAAGGCACAATAGAACAACAAAAGGAAGAGGAAGAGGAAAACATGCAGGGAAAGAAAGAGGAAGAGGAAGAGGAAGAGGAGAGGTGATGAGCATAGAGTAGAGGAAGAGCTGTGTAGCACATGAAAATGGAACCGCAACGACCACGTCCCAACACCTATATTATTAGGATTAGGTTATAGCTTTGGGCCTCCATTTGCTTTTTTAACCTATTTTATTAATTTCTATAATCCTTTTGGTTCATTTTTATTGAAAATTGGGCTTTTGTTTTAATTTAATTAATTGTTATTTAGACTCTATTTTATTATTAATATATTTTACTTATATTATCAACTTTAATATTTCAATTAATATTTTGAATTTTTAAATATATTTTTTAATAAAATAATATTAATTATATACTTACATATAATATAATATTAAATTTTTTAATATAAATCAATTCAAACCAATGTAATTACTAATGCATCTATTGAATTACTAAACCACTGATCCACTATCTCTATCTCGTTCAATTATCAAATCGGATTTTCCAACACTACTACAGGTTTGCTCACTCTCCCTGGTAGTCCCTAACAACACCTACTAGAACCTTCATTCATTTTTTTTGTGCCATGAACATACCCTCCACCTTCACCACCACCACACCCAACCTCGTGGTGTGCCCCATTCCCTGAGCCATGCCTTCTTCCCCCAAGACCTACGCCATCCCCTACGCGCGCCAGCCCACGCGCAGATCCACCCTCTACCTCTTCCTCTCCGCCCTCCTCCTCCTCTTCCTCTTCGGAATCGTCGCCTTCCTCTCCCAGATTCGCGGCAGCCGCTGCGTCAACGCGCACCCCCGGTCGGTGCGCGTTGTTTGGGAACACTCCGACGGCGCGGGCACCGGTGCCGGCGATGTGGACAGGCATAAGGTGATGGGGTTTGTGGGCATTCAAACTGGGTTCGGATCCGCAGGGAGGAGAGTGTCCTTGAGGAAGACGTGGTTCCCCTCTGATCGCCAAGGACTTCAACGGTATTCACTTACTCTCTTCTATGTTCCTCAATTGAGGTTTTTTTTTTTTTTTTTTTTGGGGGGGGGTAATTAGGTAAATCCGTCCTGAAAGTGTGATGCAGTGACAAATTTGTGCCTTGAAAAATTAAAATTTATTAACCGAATGTACAAAATGTATGTGGAAAATGTTCGACAAGTTAGTTCTCTGTAAATTTAATGACAAATTCAAACTGATCCTCTAACAATATAACTTATTATCGAATTGGTTACTAAATTTGTATTTTCCATTTTTTAGGAAATAATTTGTCATCCCATCACATTTTCGGGGGCCAAATTTGACTAGTATCCTTTTTTTTTTTTTTTATAACTATTTTGTTTCGGTTAAAATGCAGTTTTAGTCCTGAAGCTTTGGTTTTTAACTGTGCCGAACAGTGTTACATGAAATGTGATCCATTTAGCTGACTTCACTTAGTGAGACAATATTTTGCCGTTGTTGCAGTTTTAGTCTTCTTACTTGTGCATTTATGCAATTTCGGTCCATGTATGTTTAATTGAGTGATTTTGGTGTCAGAATTTTATCATATGTTAAAATTGGGTCTCTTGGTTAGTCTCGCATCTAAGTAGTAACAAAATCTGCTAATCACTTGATGTGTAAGTAACTCATGATGTAGAACCAATAAGGTCTAGCACAACTGGTAGATAGCTGGGTTCCTTAAGCATGCTGATAGGAGTTCTATTTCCCAACCGTGTGTATGGAGAAGATTTTGTTGGAAGAGGCAAAACATACTTTGGTTATCTCTAGCCTTGAATGATAGTCTCATGACTTTCGGTTATGGGGATACCTTGCTCTCTGCAAAAAAAAAAAATAAAATTGATGTGGATACAACACTTGACACATCTTAGAATCTTATCATATGTTAAAATTGAGTTACTCCATTAGTTTCACATCTAAATAGCAAAGAAATTCGCCAACATCAACTATCTTTTACTCAATTAACAATTTGATGTGTAAGTAACTGATGCTGTGGAAACAACACTTGACATATTTAGAGTTTACATGAGTTTCTTTTACCTCCCCTATGCACATAGGATTTACCCATGGTTTGTATAGTGAAAAGAATACTTGTGCCATTCATTCTGTTAAGTAAGAGATGGATCATGGATGATATTAGCAAATTTTGTTTCAATTCGATGTTACACCAATGGAAGGATTCAGTTGTAACATATGATGAAATTAAGGAACTCAAATTGCTCAATTAGAAGTTTGAGGATTGAGGACCAAAATTGCATAAATGTAAAAATAAAGGAATCAAAGTTGCATTCAAGTCTTCTATTTTCTAGTCATAGGGTTTTGAGAAAAGTGAATGATTTTACTTGTGTTTTGTTTTGTTTTTCTTTGAGTTTTGATGTGAGAAGAGTGTTTTTAAGAGTGATGTTATGAATTCTCTTTAGGAAAATTGTTTGGCGGTCCCAAATGTTAAAAATTCAGAAATTTGAAAGGCTAACATGACATACATTTGTGGTTGGATTAGGAGTAAGGTGAGATTTTGCTTTCCTAAGGACAACCATCAAATAACACAAATTGTTATTTTTTTTCTCAAAAGCATATAAGTCTGAAAGAAAAGTAATTTCTTAAAAATAATATGATATTGTAATTTTGTTTGTTTGTGTGTGTTTTAATGGTTTAAGATTTTTTTTAGTTCATATAAAAATGATATTCATTTTTATTCTTACATTTAACAAAAATGATGTGGTTTTGGTCCCTCAAAAAGACTAGAGGCATGTTCTTTTTGTAATTTTTAGGGATTAAAAACAAATAAATTTTTTACTGGTAGTAAACCTAAAAGGTCATTTTTTTAGGGATTAAAAATATATTTAACCTTTTTTTTTTTAATTATCTGCACTGCTAAGTTTTTGAAATGTACTTTAATCATGATCTTTTTAGGAGTGAAACTCATAATTTATATTTGGATTTTGCAACATTGATATTAGTGTACAAGGGAAAGAGAGAAAAAGAAAGGGGAAACGGATGGTGGTGAAGATTATATGTATTTTATTGTGTTAGTAGCATTACTGATTTGCAAAGCTTATTTATAGAACTGTTTCTGAATGCTCCATTTCTGTTGTATGAATTGGATATAGCTTACATGAAAGTTTGATTCATGAGTCATTCTATATTATGGTCTGTGTTTATTTGGGTTGGTTTAGATTCCATTCAATGTCTGTAGGTTGCAGTGTTTGAAGTTATGCAAAGTGGGTGGTTGTATTTTGTTGGTTGGTTGGATATTTTTAGGGATCCTGGGTTTGAGAATGGTGCAAAGTTGGTACTACGTATCCCATTGTCAAGAGGCTCATCGCTATGTGAAGGTAAGGGGGAGGGATATTGTACGCAGTCTTACCCTTGCATATGTAAAGAGACTATTTTCGGATTCGAACCCATGACCATTAAGTCACTAAGGCACAACTTTACCGCTGTGCAAGTTGGTATTATCATTTTTAATTATTGACTGTTGCTTGCAGCTTGGAAGAAGCTACTGGGTTGGCTTTTAGGTTTATCATTGGTAGAACAAGTGACAGAGCAAAGATGTCGGCGCTTCAGAAGGAAGTAGCAGAATATGATGATTTCATTTTGTTGGATATCCAAGAGGAGTACAGTAAGCTCCCATACAAAACGTGTGTGCTGAGAATGACTAAATTTCTGCACTTTATCTGTAGTGTGTTGCTAAATTGAATATTCATTCATCCATAACAGGTTAGCTTTCTTCAAAGCTGCTTATGCTCTTTTTGACGCTGAATTTTATGTCAAAGCTGATGACGACATATATTTAAGGCCAGGTGACTAGATCTTTTAATGCTTATTGTGATGAAATACATTAAGAAGCTTCCTTTATGAGATTACATTTTACAATTCTAATTAAGATTTTATGCACATTTTTAATTTATTGTAATATTGTCAGATCGTCTATCATTACTACTGGCCAAAGAGCGATCTCATCCTCAGACATATATAGGATGTATGAAAAAGGGACCTGTTTTCACTGATCCAAAACTCAAATGGTTAGTTTTGTTTTGATGAATTTAGTTTATCTATGAGTTTTTACTTTGATCCTGTATAGATTAATTTTCCCAATTCCACTCTTTCAGCATGCCGCAATTTTACCCAGGAGAAATAAAAAATATGCCATTAATAAATTGCTCCAGTGATGGAATAAGATTAATATATAGAACTTTATGTCTTTACTTGATGCCATTAACAAATTGCTCCAGTGATGGAATAAGATTAAAATATAGAACTTTAAGTCTTTACTTGATGATGCTATTTGCCCGAGAAAGAAATATAAATTATTAATACTGTTTAGTTGTTGGATTTACAAATGAACATTTACTATTGCAAGAGAAAATGCACGTTTGCAACCAGATTTTAGTTTTAAACATACTTATTGGAATCTTACAGTTTGCTATTGAATTATACAATTTGGCTGGCTAGCAATTTGTATCATGTAATGAATTGCAAATTACTCTGAACTGTTTGATACGATAAACCAATGCAATTCCATATCATAGATGCAAATCATAAAATTCAGCAATTTTTTATTTTTAGTTATGTTTTCACCATTTCTTTGTGAAAGAAATTTGAAAGGTAGATATATTTAATTTAAATTGATAAACAAAAGGAATTGAGTGCATGTTTGGATTGAAGTTAGAAATGTTGTGCACACATTCTAATGTAAATCCAACGGATAAAAGCAAAATCAAGGGTCATGATCCTTTGGCAAAGTTACTTTTGCCCCAAATGTACTTTTTCACCTGAAAACCAAACATGCACTGAAGAAGCACTACTGGAAGCACCCACCCTATTTGATTATTTTGTTACTCTATTTTCATCTTCAATTTTCATTTGATCACAATAGATAAAACTTCTTAAATGGTAATATCCACCAAAAAATAAAAATTATCTTTCTTGAAACTATATCATATACTTAGTATATTTTTACCATAGTTGTCAAAATCATAGTCAAATTGATTTTTTTATGCCTATAAGAGAAGATAGAAATTCTTGTACGACTGCAAGGTCTACTCTGGAGAGTGTGCCGCTATGCAATATTAGTTGGTAGTTCTAGAGGTTCGGTTCAACAAAGTACTTAATATGAGGAAGAGGACTTAAAATCCAAGGATAAGATGGTGGACACTAAAGAAGGAAAAAGAAATAGACTTCAAAGAATGCATGTTGCATGAAGGACCGTGGAAGTCTTTTGGTGAAGCAAATGAAATATGGAATGTGATTACTATGTATATCCAAAATGTGGGAAGGAGGGCAAGGTTGTTAAAATCGAGATTTTACCTAGGATCGGGAGGAGGGATGAAAGATCGTAAATCGAGGATCGTAAAATCGGATCGAGATCCTACTATGAAACTGTATAAAGAAAAAAGTGGGTACGGAAAGACTGTAAATAACAACTACCTAAATTAAAACTCAAAAGCCCATTTCAAAAATATAATATAAAACTGTAGAAAGAAAAAAAGTGGGTACAAAAAGTAAATTAGGCCCAAATAACTTAAACCTAGCATATATTATTCTTTTCTCCTTCTCTCTTCGTTTACTGCTGCACCGTTTCTTTCTCCAGCAATGGTGACCACCTCAACACTGCGTTCTTCTTCCTCTTCACGGTCGTCGACGAGGTCGCTAGGTCGCGACAAGGCAAGGTCGCTTAGCTTTTTGGAAACGAAAGTCAGATTTCACGATCTCACGCGTTCTTCTTCCTCTTCACTTTGGTTTGGTCGTCGAGCTTGGATCGTTGGGGATCGTAGATCACACGATCTCACGTTCCTACTCGCGATTCCACTACGATCCTGCTCTCTGACGATCCCACCCCCGATCCAGATTGCTTGCCGCCGGAAGGATCGTAAAATCGTGCGATTTCACGATCCAGATCGCGATTTTAATAACAGTGAAGGAGGGTGCTAGGAGAAAGCAAAAGAAACAAATTTTTTACAAAAGAAACATGGTGGCGGATGTAACATCCCGTGTGCACCCGGTGTATTAACATTATTATTTATATCAGAATAGCGCTTAATCACTTTGATTTAAAACTTTGCGGAAGCATAAACGAAAACCATATTTCTTGATTACATTATGTATGAAACATAACAACATCTGATCACAAGACAACACAAGCCCCTGCTGATCCAGAATAACAAAATCGTAGGCATATCAACATAAATATCTCAACAGATATAATCAGGAGGAAACATCATTACATATCATAAACTGGTCATGTACAAAGCATCATCTGACACTCGAAGTGTCTATACAAAAGAATAGGCATACATCGCCTTGATCTCAAAGATCCTTCCTCACACGAGGGCATACATAGCATATACAAAACATAATATATGTACACACACACACATATCTTCCCTCTACAGGGGTACAAAACATCATCAAAACACATCTGAGCCACCCAGCTCTCCCTGCTGCCGCACGGCCAAGCAGTCACTGTCTCTACTGGGGCCTCCCGCCCAGAGACCGCTCCTCTCTGCCAGAAGAGTCACCTGAAATAACGTAAGCCCCACACGGGGTGAGATAAACATCTCAGTAAGCTCAGGGTCCTTGGAGGCATCTCCTCCACCCTGGCTCACTCTCCATGACACACGTCATCAAGGCATCACAAACATACTGGCCACCCGGCCCGACCTCCTGGCCCCCATAACAATACAAGCAAGTCATCTTGCTCTATGTACGGCGTATCATCATCAACGCCTAACCTCAGTGTGAGACCGGAACTCACACCCGTGCCATCCTATCGGGAGCTACCCCTTACGCATGGATGCACGTATATGATACCTCCGAGAATAGGCAATCAACCGCGACGGGACACACCTATCTCTTGGTCTTAGGGGATCATCATCACCCCGGGATCATCATCACCCATGAGCAAACCAACTAGGAGGAATAGCCGTCTCCTAGGAAGGTCCATATCTATCTAACTGACCAGAAGATCTAACAACAGGTATCATACATTTCTCAAGCATAAATGCAAGCATATATATCATTATGAGGATGCAATAATCATCAATGAATGCATCATGAATGCAACCATCACTCCCTCGGAGTGTGGTGGAACACAGCAAGTGGGAAACATCCCCAAGGGACCAAGAACTTACCTGGCAAAGCCGAGCTCTGTGGTTCTTTCCCTGCTCTGTGGCACCCGCCACTGACACCCTCGGTGTCACGCCCTAACAAGTCATACAATCACATATCAAATACCATTCTATCCGTACAAATCATATATCTCTAGCAAAACATACGGAAAAACATAAATTGCTGCATAACATTCTGCAGATTTTACACCCACTTTGAAAAATCACAACTCCTTGTGGAAAGCTCCTAAAATCACGAAAATTTAGAGGCATCAAGATATATCTCTTATCTTTTAAACAAAACTGGTTTCATCAAAAACCATGAACCACAGCCTCTGCAGCAGACCAAAAACCAGAATTGTCACGCACTAAAAATAGTGCTGACAGCAGCAGACCACTTAACCAGCCATCTTTCGAGGACAACCCACACCAGGTCACTCGTCCAAATGAGCTGATATTTTACAGGCATGAAGTTCACATACACATCTTTCTATAGCCACTGAAAGCACTTGATTTGGATTATCCTAGACAGAGTTATGATTTCTGCAAAATGGCCCTTTGCAGCAGAAAATCTGCTAAAAACAGAGTATAACAGCCTGTTATAACTCTGCACCACAATTTCTATGAGTCTCCAAAAATAGCACGAAAATTTCAGAGCAAACCTAACTCTCTTAGCTTTCAAATGGCATTGGTTTCATACCATTTGGACATCGATAGCTCCTGCTATGGACAAAACACCAGAACTGTCCAAATAGGTGTTCTTGGCTGTCATGAACAAGCATGCATGATTTATGCATAGAATACCATATCAGCTTAAAATCAACTTCTACCCACTCCAAATCATACTTCAAAACTGCGTCAACCTCTAAAACTCAGCATACATCAATCTCATTCCAAACCCTAACCCTAACCTCAAGAATCAAGGAGAAATAGGAGGAGATTTCAAACCTTAGAGTTCAATACACCACAATGGAGGGTAGACCAGCACTCTACGGCTTCCAATCACGGTTCCGCAGCGCCGAACAAAAATAGGCAGATTCAAAACCGACTCTTTTCTTCAAATCACCAACACCCAAGGCTCAAAAACAACAAAGAACAAAAAAGAGAGCTTTCTTTCTTGCTTGTTTTGTGATTTCAACCACTAATCACGTGAAAATGGCAAGAAGAGAGCTTGGGAGTGGAGAGAAAATCAGAGGAGAAGAAAAGAGAAGAAGCAAATGGCACAAAACATGTTCTGCCTCTTTTTAACAAGAAACAGAGGTGCGTCCAGCAATTACTAACTACACCCGTGCTTTCGACAAAGACCAAACTGCCCTTTCGTAAATCCATTTAATTACATAAATACCACCCAAAATACCTTAATTAAATTTTGTGATATTACAGCGGAATAAAGTGGTGTAGGAGGCAATTAAACAGAAGAATGAATACTTTAGATCTTTGCATAAAAGTCCTAATGATGAGACCTTGCAAAAGTTTAAATTAGCGAGAAAAAATGTAAAGAAAGCAGTGCGGGAAGCTAGTGACAAGGTTTTCTCCAATTTGTATAAAAATCTTGGGAGCAAGGATGGTGAAAAAGTATATATAAATTTGCAAAAATGAGGGATAAGAAGAGTAAAGACCTCAATCAAGTTAGATGCATGAAGGATGAAAATAATTTTTTTTTTTTGGTAAAAGATGAAGATGTAAATGAAATATGGATGAACTACTTCAACAAACTTTTTAACGGGGATGACGATAAAAATGAGGTGGACTTAGAGGATGCTTATGATAAGCTGAATAGAAGATTTGTGCGCTTAATTACTACATATGAAGTTAAGAAGGTTTTAAAGAGGATGAAGAATAATAAAACTTTGGGACCTGATGGCGTTCCAATTGAAGTGTGGAGAGGACTGGGGGATGTGACGATAAAATGGATGACTAATCTTTTCAATAAGATTCTTCAAACAAATAACATGTCTGATGTTGGAGGAAAAGTATGTTTGTGCCTATTTTAAAAAAAATAAGGGAAATATCTACAATTGTTCTAGCTATAGAGACATTAAGTTTATGAGCCATACTATGAAGTTGTGGGAGGGTTATTGAGGAGAGAGACTAAGGTTTATGTAAATCAATTTGAATTTATGCCAAGAAGATGTACCATGAAAGCCATTTTCTTGATGTGACAATTAATGGAAAGATATCAAGAAAAGACTTACATATGGTGTTCATAGATCTTAAAAAACATACGATAGAATCTTAAGAAAAGTTTTATGATGGGTTCTTGAGAAGAAAAAAAGTATTATTAAAGTATGTAAATGCAATCAAGGATTTGTATGAAAACTTGTAATGGAACATCAAGTTATTTTTCTATCACGGTAGGTGTACACCAAGGTTCGGCTCTTAGTTTTTATCTTTTTGCCTTAGTGATAGACGAACTAACAAAAGATATTCAAGAGGAAGTGCCGTTGTGTATGCTTTTTGTAGATGATATTGTGCTTACCGATGAGACCAAAGATGGTGTTAGTAAGAAATTGAATTGTGGAAAAACACTTTGGAGTCCAAAGGATCACATTAAACCATAGCAAGACTTAGTATATGAAGTGTGAGTTTTCGCTGGTAAGAGATGGTGATCAAGACCCTGTGCATTTACTTGATCAAAAGGTACCCAAGAAAGATGTTTTTAGATACCTGAGATCAATTTTTTGCAAAAAGGTGAAGAGATTGATGAGGATGTAAATCATAGAATCAGAGTAGGGTGAATGAAATGGGGGAGTGCATTTGAGTTTTTGTGTGACTGTAAAATTTCCCTTAAGCTAAAAGGAAAATTCTATGGAACAACTGTAAGACCTGCAATGTTATATGGAGTTGAATGTTGGCCAACACATAGGCAACATGAGCATAAAATAGGCGTAGCAAATATGAGGATGTTAAGATGGATTTGTGATTATACGAAGATGGATAAGATAAGAAATGAAGATATTTGACGAAAGGTAGCAGGAGTACCGATGAGATTAACGGACTGTGTGTCTTAGGACAGAATGAAGAAAAATTATAAGCTTAGTGGAGGGTTAGATCCGTTGTTATCTATGTTCTAGATGATTCCTTCTTAATACTTTTTCTCTTCATTTCTCCCCTTCTTCTCTTTTATCTTGTTTTCTTTTCTTTTATCTTATTTTCACTTCCCCTTCCCATTCCACCTTTTTTTTCAACCTTCTTGTATTTATCATTGGATTCATCTACCATTGACTCTAATTAGCTTGGATTAAAGGTGTTGTTGATGTTGAATATATCACTCTTTTGTGGTTTATGATAGAGTTTGATGTTGTGGATTGATCTTTTTTGTACTTAATCCCACTTAATAGGATAAGAATTGGTTGTTAGATGTAAACTTGATCCCCCAAGTTATTATCATAAAGGACAAAACTGAAACAATTTAAAACCTTTTAACGTGACACTTTATTGCCAATTTTTTTTAGGTCCTAATTATCACTATTCATTACCCTTATCTTTTTCGGCGGAAATGCTAATGTAGTGTGCTATCTAGCTTCACCACTATTGTTACATTCTAAGGCCTCGACTTATGACCAACATTTGACCTGTTTTTGCTTATGGCATATTCATCCTGATAAAATCTTGTAGGTATGAGCCATTGTCACATTTGCTTGGAAAGGAGTATTTTCTTCATGCTTATGGTCCTATATATGTTCTTTCTGCCGATGTTGTCCAAAGCTTGGTTGCTCTTAGGAATGACAGGCAAGTTTTCTTTCCTCTAAAGCTTGCACAGTAGGATCACAAATCTCTCATGTAATCTATTGGGAAGTATAATACTTTGATACACTTGTTGATGTTTAGATATAGGACTTTTCTTCTTTTGGTTCGATCCATGTGTAATGGTTGTGTTTTCTTTATGTATTTCATACCTGCTTTTTCTCTATCTCTTTTCTTGAATTTTGTATATTTGTTGCTTGGGTTGGATGATTTCTGTTTCTTATCTTAACTAAAAAATAAAATAAAAAATAGGGGTTGAGATATTGCCCTAAATTTTGCCTAGTCATGTTCAGTTGTCTCACTGGTGCAAATGGATTGGGAGCTATGCTCTTATTGTTATCCAGACAATGTCATACTTCGGAGGTTATGAAGTCTTAAATTTCCTTTAATGTAAAGGGCCAAATATTACAATGATAAACACGATGATATGGACCTTGTTCAATACCTACCCTTTTTCCCACTTCAATATAATGTTTTTTTGTATTATTTCAGTTTCCGGATGTTCAGCAATGAGGATGTTACTATTGGAGCTTGGATGCTTGCAATGAATGTCAACCATGAGAATAATCATGAACTCTGTGCTACAGATTGTACAGCCACATCTATTGCAGTGTGGGATATTCCAAAGTGTTCAGGTTGGTGTTTGTCTTTGCAGCATGATGTACCGCATCTGATTTGGGGGTTTGTATGATAGATATTTCTTGGAAAAACCTTAAAAATACATGAAATTCATGAATTGGGATCCCAAAAAGTAATTATTTTTATGTATGTATTATTGTCTACCTCATGGTGAAAATTGTTTCAAGCTATTCAATGTCGTGTAATTCTGTTCAACTATGGATGGGAGGAGTTTGGTTGGGGGAAAAGGGAAGGATATTCTTTAATTTCTAAATTAAGAGTATGTTTAAAAAAATGAATTAAGGGATGATTGGAAGGCTACATCATAATCTGTAATTTTTATTTCCTTTAATTAAAGTGAAAAATTTCTGTTCCTTCCCCCTCCCATCCAAAATCATCTCCTAAGGACATTTTTGTCAAAAAACATTTTATTTGAGAGTAGATGGATGTGCTGGTAAAGTTTATAGCATCAAAACAAAAATGTCAAATGTGTATTAGGTATCTGCTGTGTTAGTACAAAATATTTGAAAACAATCTTACCCATATTTGAGGCTTGAACATGATCCATAAAATGGAATCTGTTTTGCTGATGTTATTTTATGTGTAGGCTTTTATATCAGTGAATCTTTACAAAGGTTCTTTTTTGTTTCTAGTCAGCATTTAATTTCTTGTGCGTGGTGGCGTGTCCATAAGTACACCAAAGAAAAGGATTTTATCTTAATGATCTGGTTGTTGTTTACCTACAGGCCTATGTAATCCAGAAAAGAAAATGTTGGAACTCCATCAAAAGGAAGCCTGCTCTAAGAGCCCAACTCTGGAATCAGATGATGAATAGAATTTGTGGGTATAATATAAAGCAAAGTAAGCTCAGAAGGTAGTGTGAAGGAATTGCTGCTCTTGTTATTGATTACTGCCACGAGATGCTACCACTGCCATTCTTTTGATCTTTCTAATTCTCCTTTCTTCCAGTTATTAGAAGAGAGGGTGATTGTGTTTTATTTCCTTAGTTTTCATGCCCCTTGTATACTTGGAATGGTTAGCATTGGCCGATATGAGGAACGTTCTTTAGGGAAGGCTTTTATATACTACACGAGAGAGTAGATCAAGAGATCATTGTTAATTTACTAATTTCCTGATTTTAATGTCATTCTTTCTTGGGGTTATACATAGTCTGATTCTGGTTGTACTTCAAAAAATAGGAGTTTGAATGATTGTGTACTTCTGCATGTCATATTTTACTTCAAGGTTTATGGGTCCATCTTTATATTTTATCCTTGCCTCTTCAGTTCAACGATAGGAATCAAATTAAACTTGAATCAATTTGTATTCTTGTTTTGGGTAGAAAAATTGTATTGAAGACATAATATGGGTTATATATTTATCCTTGTGTCTTCGGTCTTATGTGCGTGGATTGATATATAATTCTGTAGGTCTTTGAAGTTTCAGAATATTCAAATATTTCATTATCACATTTCGAGTCAAACTTTGAGAATGAAACTTTGACATCCAAAATAATGAAAGTATGATATGTTGGGATATTGTCCATTCCACAATTCAGAGGGAGTCTTTTTTAGAATTGGTCTAATGTAAATTTTGTTTTGTAAATAACAGACAATGTTTACTACTTTAATCCAATTGAGTGATCGCTCAGGAATTAAGAATAAACTTTGGAGAATAAAATGGGACTTCAACCTGTAACTCATAAGTAATGATTCCTTCACATTTTTCTCACCAATAGCTTTCTTTAACTGAGAAACATGGTATACTGAATGAATCCTTGCTTGTGATAGAAGTTGTAGCTGAAAAGCTACCGCTCCCACCTGTTTTGTAACCATGAAAGGACCATAAAATCTTGTTGACAGTTTGGATGCAAGGTGGCAAACATAGAGCTTTGTCTATGAGGATGAATTTTAAGATACACCAAGCCCCCCACTTGAATATCTGACTTCTACACCTATTTGCTTGGCTGGTCTTGTGCGCTTGTGTTCTCTCCAAATGATGCTTCAATTGCTGCAATGCTTTATCTCTATCCATTAAGTCCTGTGCCACTACCTTCACTGAACTTTCCCCGAGAATAAATTTGGATAAGGAAGGAGGTGGTTTGCCATACACAGCCTCAAAAGGAGTGCATTTGGCAGTAGCGTGAAAGCTTGTATTATACCTATACTCAGCCCAAGGAATGAACTTCCCCCAAGCTTTAGGTTGCTCAGTGTAAAAACATCGTAAATAGGTTTCCAAAGTGCGGTTGGTAACCTCGGTTTGGCCTTCCGATTTAGGGTGATAAGCGGTACTAAATCTCAGCTCAATTCCTTGAAACTTGAATAACTCCTGCCAAAACTGACTGATAAACATCTGGTCCCTGTCACTAACAATGGAGGATGGTATTCCATGCAAACGTACCACTTCTCAAACAATAATATCTGCAATTTGCCCAGCTGTGAAAGGGTGTTTAATCATTAAAAAATGTGAGTATTTGCTTAATCGATCAACCACCACCAAAATAGAATCAAACCCCTTGAACCTTAGGAGTCCCACAACAAAATCCATACTGATATCTTCCCATACAATATCGGGAATAGGAAGTGGCTGTAACAGCCCCGCTGGAGAAGAGGTTACATACTTGCTATGTTGGCAGATGTCGCAAGCGGCTACAAATTCTGTCACATTCTTCTTCGTTCCAATCCAATATACAAATTGCGCAATCCTTTTTAAAGTTCGAAATATACCTGCATGCCCTCCAATGCAAGAACTGTGGAATTCAGTTAACATTTTTCTAACCTAAATGGAACTAGCAGAAATCACCAATCTGCCTTTGAAGAATAAAATTTCACCCTCCATAGTATAATGTGGATGAGAGTCTGGATTATACAAGACTATTTGTTGGATTTTCTGTAGAATAGGGTTAGCCTCTATCTCCTTTTTAATTTCTTCTAAGTCCAGCCAAATTGGTTTCGAAACCGCCTGCAATTCCTTGTCCTCTTCCCTTCTAGAAAGAGCATCCGCTACCTTATTACTTGCCCCTATTTTATACATTATCTCAAATTGATAGCCAAGCAATTTAGCTAACCAATTTTGTTGATCTTGAGTAGTAATTCGCTGCTCCAATAGAAATTTTAAGCTTCTTTGATCAGTAAAAACAATGAATTTTTTGCCCATAGCTAACACCAGCGCCATTAACTCTTTTTCATAAATAGATTTGGACAGAACAGACGCAGATGAGCCTTTATTAAAGAAGGCAATTGGGTGCCTTTCTTGACTCAACACAACTCCAATCCCTCTACCCGAAGCATCACATTCAATCACAAATTCCTTGGAAAAATTTGG
Organism: Glycine tomentella; assembly: GCA_007407185.1. NCBI lineage: Eukaryota > Viridiplantae > Streptophyta > Magnoliopsida > Fabales > Fabaceae > Glycine > Glycine tomentella. The sequence continues at coordinate 44,093 of PYAF01005868.1, forward strand.
AAGAGCAAGCACCGACGTAGTTGTAACAACTTTCTTCAAAACTGCAAAAGCTATTTCCGCATCATCATTCCAAATAAAATTTCCTTTTCTCAGCAAGTTAGTAAGAGGTTGACCCAACTTCCCATAATTTTTCACAAATCTTTGATAGTAGCCGGTATGCCCCCAAAATCCTCTCAAACCCTTCAATGTCTTGGGTTTCGGCCAACTCACAATAGCTTCCACCTTTTTCGGTTCCATAGCCATTTCTTCTCAGGAAATCACATGTCCCAAATATTCAATTAAATTTTTCCCAAACAAACACTTCTTCTGTTGAGCATAAAATTTATTCCCTTGCAGAATCGACAATACCTGTTTCAGATGATTCAAATGCTACTCCTAGTCCCTGTTGTATATGAGGATATCATCAAAAAATACTAAAACAAATTGCCTCAGAAAAGGCTTAAGAGTTGTATTCATCACACTTTGGAAAGTCACCGGAGCATTGGTTAAACCAAATGACATGACTAGAAACTCAAAAGTGACCTTGGTGAGTTCTGAAGGCAATTTTATACACATCACTAGGATCCATTCTAATATGGTGACAACCAGACTTAAGATCAATCTTAGAAAATAGGCAGCCCCCTGAAGTTCATCAATCAACTCTTCAATAATTGGAATAGGAAATTTGTCAGGTATAGTGACCTTATTTAATTCCCTATAATCAACACATATTCTCCAACTTCCATCCTTCTTTTTGACTAAAATGACTAGACTAGAGAAATGGCTTGTGCTAGGCTGAATCAATCTAGAAACTAGTAATTCATTAACTACTCTCTCTATTTCATTTTTTTGCACATGAGGATATCTATATGGCTGAACATTCACATGATCAATACCTTCTTTTAATGTGATTCTGTGCCCACGAAACCTGCTAGGAGGTAGCCCTATGGACTCAGAAAAAATTTCAGCATAGTCCTCCAGTATCTGAGCTAATTGACCTTGCTATCTCGTGAGAAGGGAATTATGGTTCAGCATAAATAGGTCTGCATCATCCTCCACATAGTCTTGAACCTCCAACAGTAGCACTGAAAACTTGATATCCTTAATCTTAGTTAGGGATTTTAAAGATACCAAGGACTTAGACAAACTATGATCACCTTGCACTTGAACAACCTTGTTGTCTTGCACGAAAGACATGGTTAAAGACTTCCAATTTGCTTTCACTTCACCCAGTGTTTCCAACCAAGCAACTCCCAAAATAACATCTACTCTTAATTCGAAAATGTAAAAATTCTCAACCACTGAAAATTCCCCCAATTTTAAGAGAAGACCTTGACAAAGTTCTTGTGAAGTTTGCCTTTGCTTTCTCCCAATTTAATCCCAAAAGGTGGGGTATCAAACACATACAACTTCAACCTTTTCACAACCCTGCTTCCGATAAAATTGTGATTGGCTCCACTGTCAATAAGCACCACCATCTTACATCCTTCAACTTCCCCCTGTAGCTTCATGGTTTTAGGCATCGTGAGGCCCCCTGCGAAAGAGGAGAAAGATTCAGCCAATGAAGTTCTCCATCTCCCTCTACCTCAACTGCATCTGCTTCACCTTCCCCATCCATTACCTCCAGAACTGCATCACCTTCTAGCGATTCTTCTTCTCCCAAAATTGTGACCCGCAAGTTTTTGTCCAGGCAACGATGACCCGGAGTGAATGCGAGACCACAGTGAAAGCATTTTCCCTCATTCCAATGACGGACGTACTCGTCATATGGGAGTTTTCTTGTTCCACATCCCCTTCTCGTGTTTGCAAAACCAGCAGAGATTCTCTGGTTCGATCCATGGGAAGAAACTCGAGACTGAGAGTTACCTCTAACATTAAAATTGTTATTGGGCCTCGGCCCACTTCCAGCCTAATTTTGGGATACATTTGGATACCCTCTACCCATTCCACCCGACCCATTATTTGTGGACAACCCAACAGCCACGTGTCCTCCACCAAAACGTTTGCTATTACCACTGTACTTCCACGTCGTATTAGCATTTCTCTGGCTCGAGATTTCTCCTTCCACATCGCGCGCGATGGTCATCACTTCTTTTGGATCTAAGGTGCCAACCCTACTCAAGATTGGTTTCAAGCCGCCTAAAAAATATCCCAACAATTGTTCTTCTCCAACATCATCCACTTACGCTACAAGAGATTCAAAGTTTTGGATATAATCCTCCACTGAGTCCTCCTAACGAAGGGTCCCCTATCTTCATACCTTCTAACTAAAGCTTTGGTGAATCCGCTCCAATTCATTGTTGGGGATTTCTTTTTCATAAAACGGAACCAATGAACAGCTCTGTCGCTCATACTGATGAAAGCCAATCTCATTTTTTGAATCTCTGGGATATCTTGGATTTCAAAGAACTTCTTCGCCTGAGCTATCGAACCTATTGGATTAGAGCCATCGAAGAAAGGTAACATCACCTTCTTTTCCCATTTCTTTCCGTCGATTGCATTATTTTCATCATCTTCATTCTCCCTTTCTACACCCCCATTGTTGTTTTCTCCTCTGTTTCTTGAACCTTCTCCCTCTTCTCCGATGCCCATTTTTTTGGCCATCACATTGATGACACGATGTTCCTGTTAACTGCGTACGCAACCCATTTAAGATTTGGGTGTGTTCGTTGGTTTCCTTTCGTAGAGCTTCAACCACAATCTCCAAAGCTCTTACCCGAGTTTCCAGATTACTCATTTTCCTTGTAATTGATCCGGTAGGTCAAACCACTTGTTATGTATCTTAAACAACTCAATGGACATAATTGGGATATAACCAACAAACTGAATATTCAACCCAAAAGGAAAAGTTCCAACAGGCAAGTTGAAGGCTTCAACAAGGGAAATACAACCCTTCTATTGAGACAAAGCTCAGCCAAAACAGAATAGAAAATGATAAATACCTCCCTCCCGAAACATGCAGAGGAATATAAAGTCCTACAAACAAAAATAATAGTAAAATGATTACTAGGCCACGCTTACACATAAGTATAGACCACGACTCCAAAAAAGCAGAAGAACGCCTCATCTTGCTCCACTAACGCCCCAAAACCATTACTCATGCTGATATGTTTCTTCTTTTGCCACATCAGCATTACTATCAATAATCTTCGATTTTTGCCTGGTATATATGATATGCGTCCGCCGAAACGCTTCAAAACAAATTTAACTAAGCTAATTTTGTAGCACAGGGTTAATCTAGGTCGACTCAGAGACACAATCAATATGGTTCTAGCTTCAAATCATTGGTAATAATAAGGGAAAATTTTGTCAAACAGTTGGTATGCGCAAAGTAAAACATGCAAGAACACAGACTAAAATTAAAGAACAATGCAGAAATTAACAAGATTATCAAGGAGTAAAGTAAAACAGATTAGAAAGCATCAATCCAATTCACCAAACCAAGCTATTCGAATCATCATCATTCTCATAAGTTGATTCTATCATGAACATTCATTCAATCTCAATAGAAGCAGTTCAATCGATTCTACTCCTAAATTAATTGAAACCAC
>PYAF01005868.1:57514-67892 GCA_007407185.1 Glycine tomentella
TAAATCCTAATTCCTTAGCAATTTAACCCTTTAACAAGAACCCTAATTCCTTAGCAATTCCTATCAAGCAAGTAAAAGACTATAGCATATGGTTTGCCTATTTCTGATTGCTCAGAGAATAAATCTTTCCTACTCTAGTTAATCCCTAATCCCTTAGTGAATTAACCCTCTAACCTGAATCGAAAACCTAATTCCTTAGAGAAGTCTATCAAGTTAAGCATTTAAAAGACCATATTATAAGTTCTGCAGCCACACATCCTTATCCCTAGGTAATGAATAACTGTTATTTTACTAAGATCAGAAATTAGAACCCCAACGTCCCCATTGTGAATCCTAACTCTAAATTCTTAAATAGGATGGCCAATTCCAAATAAGAATAAAAAAGTGAAGAACAGAGTAAAATAAAACAATCAAGAAATTCTCATTCAATACCAGTTAAGTTACAGAGGAGTTCACATCAGTTCATGGCCTTCCCACAATACAAAGTTTAGCCCAACATAGGCCTCAAGAATACAAAAGCTGTTGAATAATTCATGATTCTGCTGAAACCTAGCCTTGATTCTTGAATTCCAAAGGTTTAGAATGATGGAATATGATTTGTAGAAGTGTCTCTAGATGATAGATAGTCCCCTATTCAGTCCTATAGACCTTGTATTTATAGATTGATTTTATTACAGTAACAAAGCCTAAAACAGTGCCCAATTTCGAAACAGATATTTTAATTCAGGAAACAGAATCCTTGTGGCGCGACTCGCGCGGAGTCCCGCGCTAATTGCGCGGATTGCTTGAATGGATGACGCTGATCGCGTGGAACTCCACGCTGATAGCGTGGACTCTTCGAGCTGAAGGGTTGATGCTGGGCTTCTGGCGCTGATGACGCTGCTGTGGCGCGATCCGCGCCTGAGCTTCGAATAAGTGACACGGTTAGCGTGGCCCTGGCGCGAGTCGCGTGGCTTCTTCGAGTTGAATGGCTGGCCTTCGAGCATCTGGCGCTACTAGCGCGAAGTCCCGCGCTGACCGCGCGGCTTATTCGAATCTGATGCTTGTTATTTTTCACTTGGCGCGACTCGCGCGGGATCTGGCGCGATCCGCGCGAGACCTTGAACTTAGTTTTCTTCTTTCTTTTTGCTTAATCCTCCTCTTTTGACCTGAAATTGCACATATGATAATGAAATGAGATTAAATCAAACTTAATACTAAACTAACCTATTCTAATCTATTTTCTTAATCATTTAACTAAATTATAACCTAAAACTAGCCTAAAACTAAGATGGGTTTGCAACACATCACTTACCACATTCAAAGCAAGTGAAGTTTGTCTTGTTGTTGGTATCACTTCTTTTGTTGGACTTTGAAAACTTCTTGTTCTTTTTGTTCTTCATAAACTTGTTGAATCTTTTGACTGTTAGATTCAAATTTTCATCATCTTCATCTTCACTTGAGTCTTTTTCTTTTTCCACAGTAGAGGATGCATCTTTCAAGGCTATGCTTTTGTGTTTCTTATCTTCATCTTCAGCATGTGTTAGTTGAGACTATTCTAATTCCTACTCAAGAAGCTTACCAAATAATGCAGCCATGGACATCTTGGATAAATCTTTTGATTCCTTGATTATTGTCACTTTTGGTTGCCATGCTCTTATTTAACACTTCAAGATTTTGATGTTTAACTCTTCAGTATCAAATATCTTCCCAAGACCAAGAAGATGGTCTACAATATGAGTGAATCTTGTTTGGAGCTGAGATATGTTTTCTATGGTGTTCATCTTGAACATTTCATACTCATGAATCAAGGCATGCTTACTTGATCTTCTAACTTACTAGTTCCTTCATGAGTGAATTCCAACATCTCCCACATCTCCTTTGCACTTTTACACCTAACAGTTCTAAAGAATTCATCAGAAGAAAGTGCAGAAGTAATCATGTTCTTAGCTTTAAAATCATATTGATCAACTATCTTTTCTACATCAATCATCTCATCCCATTCTTTGGGAATCATATCATGACCAACAATTTTTTATAGGAACCATATGACCTTTTTCTATTGCATCCCATGCACTAGGGTCATTTGATTAAATGAAAATTTGCATTCTATTTTTCCAAAAACTAAAATGCTCTCCTTCAAACATCGGAGGACGATTGAGGGAGACACCCTCCTTGAAGGTAATTTGTATGTTATTCATTTTCTTTTAAAGAAAGATAGTGATCTTGAATAACAATCAAGAACCTGCTCTTGATACCAATTGAAAAAATAAGAATACACACAATAACCAAGAGGGGGGGTGAATTGGTTTAAACTTGACCTTTTTAAAATCTTTTAGAAAATCAGAGTTAAAGGATCTTTATCACAAATAAATCAAGAATGCTTCAATCAATCAAACCACTCAGCCTAAGAAGACAATTACAAAAAACACTACTTGTTGAGTAATCAAGAATTCACCAAGAACCACAAATTAAGATAACTTGAAGAAATTAAAAGAAAGTAATCAACATAAGAACTTATACTGGTTCACCTCTCAATAAGAGAAGCTACATCCAGTTTCTTCTAATCAAAACTAGATTAGAGTTCTACTATTCACAAATTTCAGTTCTTATAAGCTTTACAACAATCACCCTTTATCAAACCTAGATAAAGAACAGAAATCTAAAACCCTATTAGACTCCTCTTCTTTATTCTTTCCCTTTAGAGAAACTTACTCTAGAAAAAGCCTCAAGAACCCTTGTAATAGTTACAAACAATCAAAATTCTAAAAATGAATTTACAACCAAAGTTAATGGAGAGAGACAACCTAATGATCCAATGAATATGATTTATGAAATTACGTTATTGACATGCACCAAAACAATTTAACTACGTTAATTTTGTAGCACAGGATTAACCTAGGTCGACTCAGAGACACAATCAATATGGTTCTAGCTTCAATTTACTAATAACTGTGAGGGGGAATTTTATCGAACAGTTTATGTGCGTAAGTAAAACTTGCAAAAACGTAAACTAAAATTAAAGAGCAACACAGAAACTAACAGAATTCAAAAGAAGTGATGTAAAACAGAATTAAAGCATCAATCCAATTCACCTCACCAAGAAATTCGAATCATCATTGTTCTCAGAAATTTATCCTATTATGAAAGTTCATTCAATCTCATTAGAAGCAACTCAATCGACTTAACCCCTAAATTGATTGAAACCACAACCCTAACTGAAATATCATCCAATTAATCAGTGATTAATATTCGAAATTAGGAAATGAATCCATAACCTAATCCATTTTCAATCCTAAACGCATTCATAATCATGAAAACAGAATAGCAATTGAAGAAGAAGATGAACATTCACATAGAATTCGAAATACCAAACCACAACTCAAATTCTCCTTGTGCTTGGGTTGGTTCCTTGGATTGAGTGAGGATTTAGCCTTCCATGATCATCATCAGTGAAAGCCCCATGGAATTATTGCACGTAAATAGAAGAACAGAAAATGAAAATGAAGAACAATGAAGAACAAGCAAGAACAGTTGAGAGAAAATGAGAGCAAAGATTTTGATCCTAAAAACCTAAAAGAAGGAAATGCAAAACTGTTTTTATTAAAATGAAAAATTCTCTGTGTAATCTATCCAATGTCACTAATAAGTAGTTACTAAGTCTAAAGAAAAGAATGGGCCATCAACAAAACCCATCAATTCTAATTATTTACTATTTACAACCATAAAATTCAAATTCGCAGTCCAAAATTACAAGTGCAGAGGTGCTAAATTCGAAGCTCAAAATGACCCTCAAAATGACAGAATTGGCCTTGGGCTATTTCTAGCAAACTTGTAGGTCTTTTCATTATCTTTCCAGGGACTCCTAGAATGCTCCATTCGAAGATAGGTAGCACTCTATAGGCCCTGCACAAGTTAGATACGTTAAGTGAACAAAAATCGAAAAATACACTACAATTAGCAATTAAGCCCACTTACTTGCCTAGGCCAAAAAATGAATTAGAATGGAAAAATAAAAGTCCAAAAGAGGTCAAATAAGCTAAGAATGATAGACAAAAATTTAACTAAAAGCACTCTATCAATTTACCAGTCAGAGTTGAAATGAAAAACAAGTTTCAGAACTTTCTCTCTAAAAGCTTCTTTGAAATCTTGTCCAAGAAATCTTTCAATACAACATGAAGATTTAAATATGTGGGACAAGAACTTTAGAACTCAGAATATCATTTCTAACTTTCAGAAGGCTTATGAATACTTTGAAAATTTTGTAGAGTATTGTGTTGTAAGTTTCAGAAAACTCACTAGCTATTTATAACAAACTTCTATAACTAAATGTAATTGATTAAATCGCCCAAGTAATCGATTGAATCTTCATTTGTAATCAATTAAAAACAAACTTAATCGATTAAAATGTTCTTCAGTTTTCTGGAAAGGATATATGAACAAAGTAATCAATTATTTTGACCTGTAATCGATTACTACAGGGATACTTCTTTTCAAAAATGAACTAAGTAATCGATTATTACAGTCAAGTCGTGTTTTGTATTTTTACTGATGAACTAAGTAATCGACTACATATAAATGGTAATCGATTATCACAGTCAAATCATGTTCCGTTTATACTAAGTAATCAATTACTTGGTGGCTGTAATCGATTAAAATGTTCTTTACCACTTAAGTAATGGATTACCAATACGTGGTAATCGATTAAGACAGTTCAAAAAGGTTTTTCCAAAAACTTAAATCATGAAATGTTAAACCTTTTTCACAAACCATGTGTTGTTGTAAAATCATGAATGCAAGTAAATGAATGTTTATGCAATGCAAGGATCATAGGATGATTCTTTCCTACATCAAGCAATTACCACACAGATAACCTTCAAAGAGGGTGCCTCCCTAAATTGTCCTCCGATGTTTGAAGGAGAGCATTTTAGTTTTTGGAAAAATAGTATGCAAATCTTTATTCAATCAAACGACCTAGGTGCTTTGAATGCTTTTGAGAAGGGTCCTTTGATCCCTACAAAAGTTGTTGATAATGAAAGAATTCTTTAGAACTGTTAGGTGCAAAATCGCAAAGGAAATGTAGGAGAAATTGGAAGTAACTCATGAAGGAACAGATGAAGTGAGAAGATCAAGGAAGCATGACTTGATTCATGAATATGAAATGTTCAAGATGAGCAACACAGAAAACATTTCTCAACTGCAAACAAGGTTCACTTACATTGTCAACCATCTTCTTGGTCTTGGGAAGATCTTTGATGCTGAAGAATTGAACATCAAAATATTGAAGTGTCTCACAAGACCATGGCAACCAAAAGTTACAACAATCAAGGAATCAAAAGATCTATCCAAGATGTTCATGGCTACACTTTTTGGTAAGCTTCTTGAGTATGAACTTGAAATGTCACAGCTAACACATGCAGAGGATGCATAGAAGAAACACAAGAGTATAGCCTTGAAAACTGCATCAACTCATGTGGAAAAGGAATAAGACTCAAGTGAAGATGAAAGTGATGAATATATGAACCTAATAGTGAAGAAATTCAGCAAGTTCATGAGAAGAAACAAGAACAAAAAGCTGTCAAAGTTTAACAGAAAAAATGACAGCATCAACAACAACTCCATCAACTTCACTTGCTTTGAATGTGGTAAACCTGAACACATTAAATCTGAATGTCCAATCTTTTTGAAGAAGCAACTAGGTGAGAGGAAAACTAGAAAGGAGGGGAAGCCAAAGAAGACATACGTAGCATGGGAAGAAAATTATTCAACTACTTCTGAATCAATAGATGAGAACGAAGAAGCAAATATGCGTTTCACCTCTACAATAAGTGATGATGAAGAATTCTCAAGTGCTGAATCAGAGGTAAATTCTGAATATGATAATATTGTTGATGCTTTCCATGAGATGCATGAAGAGATCCAAAAAATTGCACAAACCAATAATAGGCTTAAAGGTAATATCAAATGACATGTTACCAAATTTGCTGAATTGCAATCTGAACTATGCAATTTGAAAGAAGCAAATGAAAAGTTTGTTTCAAGTTAAAAAGCTAATGAATATGTTTGTGCCTCATTATCTTTAAATGTTGATAAATGCAAGATGTTACAAAAAGAGTCAAGGTGAAAAATATATACTTTTGCTTTCACAAAATTCTTACTTGGTTGATCTTTTGAAACGACTTTATAAAGGAAAATGTAATTTAAATCAAATGCTAAGTGTGCAAAAATATGCTGGAGATACTTTTGGTTTGGGGTACAAACATGGATCAAAACCTTTTGGAAAAACAAGGTTTGTGCTTCGAAAACAAAAGTATAAAAAAGGTCTTTCAAAAACAAAGCATCATCAATTGACTCATTTTGAAATATCATCAAACACTATTACTTGCAATTATTGCATGAAGAAATGTCATACATCCATTAGGTGCTATGCAAGGAGATATTATGTGCCTAATGGTGAATGCATTTGGGTACCTAAGAGAAAAAGGAAGCCAACTAACCCCCTATGGACCCAACCCATAATGGGTACCTTTCTTTGTTACTTAATTTGATTTTTTCAGGTGTGTCTAAGAGCAAAATCAGCACTATGGTATCTTGATAGTGGTTGCTCTAGGCATATGACAGGTGACATGTCCATGCTCACAAATTTGATTCTCAAAGATGGAGGATATGTTACTTATGGTGATAATAATAAAGGAAAGATCATTGGAGAAGGAAATATAGGAGATAGCTTCAAAACAAACATAAAGAATGTGCTTTATGTGGAAGGTTTGAAGCACAACCTCCTAAGCATAAACCAACTATACGACAAAGGTCTCAAAGTCTCATTAAATGACATTTGTTGTTTAATATGTAATGGTCAAAATGGTGAGGTTATCCATGTTGGTAAGAGAAAATGTAACATATATGTTCTCTCCATTGAGCATGCATTTATTCATAATACTAGTTGTCTTGTAAGTAAAGTAAATGATGTTGGATTTAAAGGAAGATTCAAGAAGATTGAAGCAATGATGGCTTCGAGTTTTTGCTTTTTACATGCCCAATCAAGTTTGAAGGCATTTGTAATTTGTCTAAGTGGCTCAAGTGCTTTACCTTGTGATATTTCATTGCATTTGCATTCTCACCCTCATGCATACCTATTTTTGATTGATGAACTAAAGCTGCTCAAATGATTTTACAAGAATCCAAGTTCTCATGGCTAAGTTTTTGGAAAAATTAAAACTTACTGCTTTAATCGATTACACAATGTTTTAATTGATTAAATGACTTTGTTCTAAACCTGGAAAAGCCTTGAAGAACAAATTAATCGATTACAGGCTTCTTGTAATCAATTACATAGTGCAATATGAATATCATGCATTACTGGTATAATCGATTACCATTCTTCATAATCGATTACATAGACTATTTTCACTTTTTGAGCTTTACTGGTTTAATAGATTACTAGTATTATGTAATCGATTATTATGCATTGTTTCACATACATATAGACTACTTTAATCGATTATTTTGTTCATGAAAACATATCCAGAAAGCTCAAGAACATATTAATCGATTATATGATATTTTAATCGATTACATATGATAAAATAATTGATTACACTATCGTTTTAATCGATTATTGTCACTTAAACCAGTTTTATATAAAGCTTTGTGGGTCAGCTCTTTATATATAGACCTTGTACGAATTATTCTGAATATGTGAGTGACTTACCTAAAAGACACAAATCTTTCTAAGATTTCAAGAGACTGATTTCTGAGTGAGAAACACGTTTTGTAAAGATCAAGATTTCTGAGTTTTTGTGAAGATGTGTTAAAGAAAAGAAGTGTTTCAAGATAGAGATTCTGAACATTAGATATCTTACAACCTGGATTGTGTGGTAATATCAATTCATTCATTCATACATGAAGGATCACATGTTGTGTTTATCTTGAATCTTTCTTTTTAGATTTTCTAATATTTTGTTGTGTTGTGATATTTCAAATTGATTTTTTTCAAGCATTCTAGAGTAGGGTTCTCTAGGTTTGAAGATCTGAGTAGGTTTTGCAAGATCTATGTAGTTTGTATTCTAATAGTGTTTTAGAATTCATAATCTTTGTCTAGTGTTGATAGAGATTGTCACTTGCTGTACTTGTAAAAAAATAATTTGATATAGTGAAAACTCTAACATAGTGTTGGTTGGAAGACACTCGATGTAGCCTCCAAGTTTGTGAGGTGAACCAGTATAAATTGTTGTGTGTTGAATTCTTTATCTGTATTTCTTTCATTGCTATTATGTGGAAATCAATATACAATCAACAAGAAGCATTTCAGTCATTATATGCATTCCAAGGTGATTTTAGATTGAAAGAAAACTTTGTTTTTGATCAAGGGTGATTGAGTGATACGACCCAAGTTTTAATTCCGCAAATTATTTTAAAGAAAATTTTTTAAAGACTGTCTTAACCTATTCACCCCCCTCTTGGTTATTTGAAGTGTGTTCATTGTATTTTCAAATGACACATGGCTATGACATAGGAGAGCTAGTCACATAAACATGCATCATATGAACAAGCTTATAAGAAAGGACCTAGTCATTGGTTTACCTAAGCTTAAGTTTGAGAAGGATAAAATATGTGATGCTTGTCAAAAGGGGAAACAATCTAAGATATCTTTTCAAAGTAAAAATGTTGTTTCCACCTCTAGACCCCTTGAATTGCTTCATATGAATTTATTTGGTCCTTCTAGAACCATGAGTTTGGGGGGTAACTTCTATGGGCTTGTTATTGCTGATGATTACTCTAGATATACGTGGACTTTGCTTATAAGATCAAAGAGTGATGCATTCACAACATTGAGAAAATTAGCCAAGATCATTCAAAAAGAAATAAGGCAATGATATCTTGTTGGTTCAAATTTATGTTGATGACATGCAGAGTGAATTTGAAATGTCAATGATGGGAGAGCTCAAATTTATCTTAATCGATTACCACTTATTGTAATTGATTACCAAGGCTTAATACAAAACATAGAATGACTGCCTTAATCGATTACCATCCATCTATAATTGATTACAAAGGCTTATTACATAACTGAGACAGACTGATTTAATCGATTACATCACGGTTTAATCGATTACATTGTTCATAAAAGTTTTCCATATTTTCTCAAGAACATTTTAATCATTTACTTGCTATATTAATTGATCACTTTATGAAAAATAATCAATTAAACTTACATATTAATCGATTACAATCAGTTAAATTTGTTTTCTATTTAAAGCTTTTGGATCTGTGCTTTGAGATACAACTTACAATCTAAGTTTACGAATTACTCAGCACTTTCTAAGCTTTAAAAGGTCCAAGAAACAAATTTTCTGAGTGATACATTTCTCTAAATGCTTAGTTTGACAGGATTGCTAAGGGATTAGGATTCTCGATCGAATTAAAGGGATAAGTCGCTAATAATTTAGGATTTACGATATTAGGAGAGATTTATCATTTGTGTAAATTAAACTAATAAACCAGTCAAGTGAAGGAGGTAGGAAATCAAAGGGGATTGCGCCTGACCACAATTGCTCTTCCATTGGTAACTTCTTGATTTAATTTACTGTTTATTTAATTTCTGTTTTTACTCAACAACCAATCAATCAACAACAACTTCTTTCAACATTTTCTGTTTTACTTTCAATCACATTTATTCCTTATTACTGTGAATTTCACCCCAGTCCCTGTGGAGAACGATATTCACTTACTTATGTTATTACTTGAAACGATCGGTGCACTTGCCGTAGTGTGCGTAAAATCGCAACAAGTTTTTGGCGTCGTTGCCGGGGATTGGTAAACAGATTTTTACAGTAATTTTAATCTTGTGATTGAAATTTTTGTTACTAATCGCTTCTCTAAGTTTTATGTGAGGTTCAGTTAGTTTTGAGGATTTACAGTTTGATCCAGAAATAGAAAGAACCATCCGAAGGAGACTAGCTAGACAAAGAAGGAGAGAAGCTGAAAATTTTGACTTTGATTCACTTCCTGAATTAGAGTCTGAAGCAGAGATGGCTGAAGAACAACCTAATCAGCCAAGACGGAGACCGGAAGATGAACTCATGGAGGATATTCTGGCTCCTATGTTCACAAGACCCAACTCCAGCATTGTGAGGCCACCAATACAAGCTAATCATTTCGATATCAACCCTTCATTGATAGCATTGGTGGAGCGCAGTTAGTTTGGAGGAGAAGACTTTGAAGACCCACATGACTTCATTGACAGATTTCTCAGAATCTGTGATACTATCAGACACCAAGGGGTCTCAGATGATGCAGTGAGATTAAGTCTATTTCCCTTTGCTGTTAAAGGAAATGCGTTGAGATGGCTGAATAGACAAACATCCAATAGCATCTCAACTTGGGAGGACTTAGTTTC
>PYAF01005868.1:107047-119323 GCA_007407185.1 Glycine tomentella
AGAAACAGCAACCCTTATGATATAGTCTTTTATAAGCTTGATAAGAATTGCTAAGGAATTAGGATTCTTGTTAAAGGGTTAAATTGCTAAGGAATTAGGGTTTACTAAAATTGGAAAGATATATCATTTGAGTGATCAAACTTGATAAATCAGTTAAGTGAAAGAGGTAGGAAACATTGGGGATTGTGCCTGACCACAATTGTTTCTTCCATTGGTAACACTTCAAAACTATTTACTGCATTTATTTCTTATAATTTCTATTTCATTTTCAATCACTCAACAACAAATTCTTCACAAATAATTTCTTTTTATTTCCAATTGCATTGACTGCAACTTGCTGTAAATTTCACCCCAATCCCTGTGGAGACGATACTCTACTTAACTACTTTTATTACTTGAAACGAGTGGTGCACTTGCCGTGTTCTTATTTCGCAACAATGACACAGGTGTGAGTTCCGGCCTCACACTGTGGACTTAGATGGTCCACGATGACTTACTGGGTACTGAGATGGTCCCAGGGGACTGAGATGGTCCTAGATACTTATGATGTACACATTAGAGCTTGTGTGTGCCTATGTGTTGTTGTGATGATGTTGTGATGCCTATTAATGTATTGTGATCATGGAAGTGAGCCAGGATGAAGGAGAAGCTCCAAGAACCCTAAGCTTACTGAGATTTTTATCTCACCCCGTGTGTGAGAATTACATTTTTCAGGATGTACAGCTGACAGGGATGAGAGAACCCAGGGTGAGAGGCCCTAGTAGGGGACATACCTGGTATAGTTGCTTGGAGCAGTGTTTTGAGAGATTGGCTACTCACTGTTTGTGTACAGATATAAATATATGTGATATGTGTTGTTATTTTGTACTCCTGTGGGGAAAAGTTTGTATGTTTGCATATATTGAATTCCGTATATGGTGTACCCTCATATAAGGATTTAATATGTGATATCAGGGCACTGATGCCTACTATTTTGTATGGATACAGTTAAAGTATCTTGATGTGGAATGTACATATAATCTATGTATAGGCAGATGGATATCTCGGATTATAACCTCATGGAATATCGGTTTAGATATTATAGTCTTATCTGCCGTTGTTTTACGTTGTCTGGATCGCTAAGGCTATTATAGTAATCTAGCATTCGTTTATTTTACTGTATATTATGTACCATACATAATGAATTAAGAACAATGATCTTGGGGTTTGCTTTCTAAAGATTTGGGTAATTAATTTTAATTAATTACCGCACTAATATGATAAAATAATATGATAATACACCGGATGCATACGGGGTGTTTCACTAGGGTTGGTAAACAACATCAGGTGTAGCTAACTCCTTAAGAGTTAGCTTGTTATCAGCCATGATATCAAGATGTGTAGAAGTAGAATCAGAATTAAAGTCAGAAGATGCTATGCTACTGTCTAAAACTACACTATCAAAGTCGTCTAACCTAAGGTTTTGTCTATTTAATCTATGAAATGTCCTATTTATCCCAGGATCAAATGAATGGAATTCACTTGATGTGAACCTAGTCATACACAATGCAACTCATAAAGGATAATAAAAAGCACTAAAACAACCCTAAGGTTTTTTTTTTTACGCCCGCGCAAATAGCGTGGGATCCGCGCGATCAGCGTGGAATGTTCGGGAAGTTCGCGCTATCGACGTGGGATCCGCGCAAACAGCGTGGAATGGCCAAACCTGTGGTGCGACTAGCGCCAGGTCTGGTGCGATCAGCATCAAATTGCCGAACCTGTGGCGCGACTAGGGCGGGAGCCGTGCGATCAATGCCAGGACTTCAACAGAGGCCCCTGGGTTCGAATTCTGGGCGCGATCAGTGTGGAGGGTCACGCTGGTAGCGCCAGCTAGGTGTTCTGCTCTATTTTTCTGGGTTTTTCTCTGTTTTTATGGGTTTTCCTCTGTTTTTATGGATTTTCTCTATTTTTATGGGCAAATACAAAGCTAATGCAGCAACCACAAGCACATAATCATGTAACAAGCGTAGTTGTGCAACAAAACGTAAAAATGCAAGAATTAAAACTACTTCTATGAACTAATTGCAATGAATTAAAGCTAGCACACAATGAACCGTGTCCCCGGCAACAGCGTCAGTTTTGATATTGCTTTGTCGAGACGCATCAAAAACAATTTTACTAAGCTAATTCTGTAGCACAGAGCTAACCTAGGTCTACTAAGAGACACGATCAATATGGTTCTAGCTTCAAATCATTGGTAATAATAAGGGGGAATTTTGTCAAACAGTTGGTATGCGTAAAGTAAAACATGCAAGAACACAAACTAAAATTAAAGAACAATGCAAAAATTAATAAGATTATCAAGGAGTAAAGTAAAGCAGATTAGAAAGCATCAATCCAATTCACTAACCCAAGCTATTTGAATCATCATCATTCCCATAAATTGACTCTATCATGAACATTCATTCAATCTCAATAGAAGCAGTTCAATCGATCCTACTCCTAAATTAATTGAAACCACAATCCTAACTGAACTATCATTCAATTAATCTTGTGATTATCATTTGAAATTAGGACATGAGTCCATAATCCTAACTCACTTTCAATCCTAAATGCATTCATAATCATGAAAACATAATAGAAATTGAAGAAGAAGGTGAATATTCAAGTAGAATTCGAAATACCTAACCGGAACTCCAATTCTTCTCTTGCTTGAGTTAGATCCTTGGATTGATTAATGATTTAGCCTTCCATGATGATCACCAAGGAAAGCCCCATGAATTGAGTGGAGAAAAATGGAAGAATAGCAAAATAGAAATTAAGAAGATAAAGAACAATGAAGAACACTTGAGAGAAAATGAAGAACAAGCTTTTGATTCTAAAAACTAAAGAAAAGAAATGTAAACTTGTTTATTGAATTGTAAAGTGTGCTATCCAAGTTTTCACTAAAGTCACTAATATATTAGTGACTAAGTTCTGAAAATAGAATGGGCCATAAACAAATCCAACAATCTAATTATTTACTATTTACAACCATGAAAATCAAATTCGCAGCCCAAAATTACAAGTGCAGAGGTGCTAATTTCAAAGCTCAAAATGACCCTCAAAATGACAGAATTGGCCTCAGGTTATTTCTAGCAAACTTGTAGATCTTTTCGTTATCTTTCCAAGGACTCCTAGAACGCTCCATTTGGAGATCGGTAGCACTCTATAGGCCCTACACAAGTCAGATACGTTAAGTGAGCAAAAATCCAAAAATACGCTACAAGTAGCAATTAAGCCCACTTACTTGCCTAGGCCAAAAACTGAATTAGAATGGAAAAATAAAAGTCCAAAAGAGGTCAAATAAGCTAAGAATGATGGACAAAAATTTAACTAAAAGCACTCTATCAGTCAACCACAGGCACAAAGTACAGGGTAAGTTTATAATAAACATAATTTAAGCAACTGAATATATTCAATATGCAGATATTCATAACAACATACTCAAAGATGCATGATTCTCTTAGACTCTTATCATGATGCATGATTCTCTTAAACTCTTATTATGTGGTACCAACTGTCAAGATAGCCCCATCCTAGTGGCACAGAACTGAAACGATCAGTCAGGATCCCCCGGTGTTGCAACAAGATTCTCACCCACACTTCATGTGATCATCATGGGTGGCATGATTTCTCCAACACAAGACTCACCCCCCAGCTCAGACTTCTCTTGTCTAAATGCTCGAACCCAGTTCCTGCAGCTATCTGACACACCTCCTCCCTGAGGCAACTCTTATACACACCTCCTCTTTGAGGCAACTCTTATACACACCTCCACTCTGAGGCAACTCTTATGAGACACATGAGACTTATACATAACTCATTCAATTTATTTTCAACATAAGTTTTCAATCATTGTCTCATATATTTTATTCAGAAATTCAACATAAATCAAGTACAGAACTCAGCTTGATACTCGTGTATAGAAACTCAACATATCATTCATGTACAGAGATTCATAGAAACACTCAACAACACATAAAATTTCATTCAAGTACTCAATCATGTAACTATAACTCAAGTCCAACAATTTTTCAGATATAAGTCATACTACACAGAACTTTAAGCATTTATTCAAACACAAGCAACACTTAACTATCTTTATCATAAAACTTCCCCATACATACCTTATAACCTCTTAATAAGATTGTATTTCTTTTCCTAAAGGTGCTAGCTTTACACGTGATTCTTGAAGGGGAAATGGAGTCTCTTTATGCTTTTGAAAAGGAAGGATAAAAATGAAATGAAAGAAATAAGAGGAGAGTAGTTCACGTGAAGGTGGGTACAAAGGAAAACTTGAAGATTGACTTCCACTTAAGGCTTTTCTCCCTTTATATAAAGTTTGGAAAATAATATAATATTCAAGGACATTTCTACCCTTCCTAGCTAGTTACTCCCATTTGGTTTCATTAGAACTTAGTTTTATCTCATTCCATTCCATCCTAACCAAGCTCATAATGGCTCTTGCTAAATATCTTCCAACTTTACAAAAATCTTCTAAGCCATGATGACTCCTTTACAAGTGTCCTACCACTTGTCATGTGTCATGAAGCTTTTCTTCCCTTCTTTAATCTTCACGTGAATCACCAAGGAATAAGAAAAGATTTTTCTTCTCTTCATGCTATCTTGTACACATGTCTTTCAAGGTTATGATGACTTCTTATTCCTTCATAATTGCACCTTATCATTTTAATTTATGAATCTTAAGATATTTTTCTACTTATCATGTCTTTATTTCTTTAAAGAGAAGAAAATTGTGTGGTTCTCCTTGTATCCACATGTCATCTTTTATGAAGAAGAAGAATTCAATTCTAACATGACTTCACACATGGCATTCCTTAAGAGGAAGTAAAGTTCAATTTGAACTCTTCTACCTAAAGATAATATTGAATAATAGAACTTTAGAGATTTCCAGAAACCAACTTCAATTACAGTATAAATTGCTCACAAGCAATCTATATAGAGTGCTACAAAGACCTTACATACAAGATTACTCTTATCTTAATTTTGATTGGTTCGTTCTGTTTCTAACCATCAAAATTACTAAACCATCTTATTGAATAAGTCTATTCATCCTACAATTAAGAGAAAATTCCACAGATTCTATTTATCATTTTTTCATATTTTTCTAATGCTTGAATTTTCCTGAATAAGATTTCAAAGTTATGACCGTATAAAATTCATAGAAATTCTATTATGAGGCTTTCTGTCACAAAAAGTATTTTGGTAATTTGTCATCCAAGGATACTCTATAATTTCATCAAGTTTTCACAAAATATATAAGGGTGTCTTGGTAATTCTAGCCTCAAGGATACTATGGTAATTTGTCATTTACCCTAGGGGTATGATTGTAATTTTCATTCTAAAATATCTCAACAAAATATCTAAGGGTATTTGTGTAATTTTGACTCGAGGGCATTTTTGTAATTCCCAAAATATCCAAGGGTATTCATGTAATTTTCACCTTAAAATATCTAACCAAAATATCTAGGGGCATTTTTGTAATTTTTACCTCAAGGGCATTTTTATAATTTCTGCTTTAAGGGAAGGGTAATATGGTCATTTCTCTTCAAACATTTTTGTAATATCTCTAATTAATATTTCGCCCAAATAACTTAAATATAGATCAATCAAGTCTCACATAACCTAACACTCATATCAAATAGTTGTGCAAGAAACATTTTGACCATACATTTGCAGTTATTGAAATTTCAGGGTGTTACAAAGCAAGTAAGAAGGACTTAAAAGATCAAACCTCGGAGGTGTTAATAGCAAACCAGGCCTTCAATTCATCAAAGCCCAAAAGCTTTCTTCATAATTAAGACATTAGCTCGCCCAGGCGAGCCTCTCCAGTGTAATTCACAGTGCCCAGGCGAGTTGAAAGTTCCAAGATGATAAGTTAAGCTCACCTAGGCGAGCAAACATAGGCCAAACCACTCACTTGGGCGAGTGAAGCAGGCAGGAGATGGAAATCTATAAATAGGCCACGAAATTGGAGGAGAAAATCATCAATTCTTCATTCCTTTGCTTTTTTTTAGTTTGTTGCTTAGCTTAGGAAAGTTAAATATTAGTATTAGGGAGGTTAGGAAAGTGAGAGAAGTGAGGATTAGTGTGGAGACTCTGCCTGAAAGAAGCGGTGATGGGGCTCTTCATCAATTCTTCCCGTGAGGAGGTTCTTTCCACTATGAGTGGCTAGCTTCTCTAAGGATTGGACGTAGTCTTCTTAACCCTATGTCTCTCTTTTAATACTTATTTATGCATGAATCGTTTCTATTCCTTATTGGTAATTTCATTCTGTGCTTAATGCTTGATTCTACTTGATCACTAGTTTCATGAAATTAACTCTAAGTGAGATTGGAAAGTAATCTTAGGGTTTGAACCGAATGATTTTACTCATTACGTTATGTTGCTTGGAATAGGGCATACTGTTTTGATTGCATAAAGCACGCGATTGTGATTTTAATGCTTGGGTATTTACTTCATATGCGAGGGATTGATATTTGGTAGATATTCTTAGGATTCTCGAATGCGAGGGATCGATTCAGGGTGAAATATTGTGTGCATCAATAAAGATAGACGATGATTTATGCATAGTAAAAGTTAATTGAATACTAAGGGTAAGAATGATGAAACCCAATCCCACTTTCTTATAGATATATTTCATTTACTAAAGTTTAGTAATTTTACGTTACTTTCACAACTAAATGAAATTTCGCTCAACCTACTTGTACATTACTATTGAACTGTTAAATTCTCTTTGGATTAACTAAGTAAGCTCAAGTCCCTGTGGAGATGATTTATAAACTTTTGTAACTTACAATGACAAATCGGTATGCTTGCCGAGTGTCTTAACAAATTATCATAAGATTTACCAAGACCTCTAAGTTCATTTAATATGGTCTAAAGCTGTCCAAACATACTTTGTATGTTCTCGTTTTCGTCCATAGTAAATATCTCATATTTATGTGTAAGAAGGCTGAGTTTATTTCTTTTGACCTCAGTGGAACCCTCATACATTAAAGCAATATTATCCCGTTTATCTTTGGTGCTTTTGAAACTATGGATCTTTGTGTACACTGCTTCTGGTAGTGCACACATGATTACATTTCTTGCCTTAGAGTTCAACAAGCATCTTTACATCTATTCATCAGTCCATTTGTTCCTAAGAAACGCGTTGAGGTTGTCAACATAAGGAATGTGATTCCCATATCACATGCAACATATCAATATGATAGAATTCAAAGAATGTAATCATTTTTTGTTTCCAATAGTTATATCTTACATCTTTTATAGAATGAATGTCCTTCGTTTTCCACCTTTCAATGGATCTTTGTTCTTCTAGTCTGTTAGGAGCTCATCCCAAGAGGTTGGACTTTGATACTAACTAAAATACAAGTAACACACTATAACAAGGGGGAGATTAAATATTGTGTTAGATAAAACTTAAAGCTTTTATGCAAGATGGAAATTTTCACAAAGAGCGTCTAGTAACTTAAACAAGATTTTACAAAAGATATTTTTCACAAATCATATGCGTCCAAAACAAGATAGAAACAACTTAAGATAAAACAAGTTATAACAAAAGGTAGAGTAAAAACATAAGGTTTATATTGGTTCACTCAAGATCTTAAGCTACGTCTAGTTCTCCTTAAAATCTTTAAAGTGTTCCACTAATCATGAACTGAATACAAACAAGTTTTTACCTTGTTACTTCTAGCTACAACAAGTATTCTATAGATTAATTATGGCTAACTTTTAATCTCCCCCTGAGATTAAGGAACACCCAAGAATTTTTGAATACAATCCAATAACTTTGCAAAACAAAGAATATACTTTCTAAGCTCTGGTGTTTGAGTGTCCAATGTTTTGACAAAGTTTTAGCACTTGAAAAAATTGATTGTAGTCTCGTGTTTTATGTTGAACTTTGAAACTCCTTTTGTAGACTTTAATATAGATATTTGTTACGGGATTAGAGCCTTCTTTTAAAAAGACCATTGTGTCACACCTATCATTCTTGTTACATGGCAGTGTAGAGATGGGACAGAAAGGGGAGAAAATGTACAATGCTTTTTTTTATTATTAAATTTGATACATTTGACGATGTTTATCATAAAAAACCATAGGAATTGATGACCTGACATCACCCAATATATAATATTCCAATTTGAGACCTCCTTCTCATCTAGTTTCGTTGGAGACAAAAGAACCAAAGTTGTGTTTGCTGAAAATCATGAAACTTGACTATTTTATTGTTCATTTGTGGGAGTATTGTCTGGACTAAGTACTTGGATCCTTTTTCCTAACGTGGTTCATAACTTTCGGAAGAGAGACATGAAAAATAACTACGTTGTGGTTGGTTTGTAGTTTTTGTTGTTCATTTGCCACAAACCATGTACCTGTATTGCTTTTCGTCCCTTTCTACGAGGTATGTTGGTCTATCTGAACTTGGTTAGTTGTGACTTTTTTATGGATTCAGTCTTTTGTTTTCTTCTTATGATGTTGGCTTATGTATGTTAAGTTACTATGCCTTGACGATTTTTGGCTAATACACATCCAATAACTAATTTATCATCCACTACGATTGCGAATGTTATTCTTTCCTCTCTGACCAAACCACATGCCGAAGGAGACACCTCAAATGGGAAAAGGGAAAAATTGACAAAATCGTTTCCCTACCATTACATTCGTCCAACATTTTTGGGTTTCTTTTCCACATGTTCTATAAAAAAATTATTTTTCCAAATAACTTCTTTCTTTTTCCAAGTGCAATATGTTTAAAGAACTGATGCTTTTGTAAAAATGCACAAGTGTGGAACCATGTTTAAAGAACTGATGCTTTTAAAGACAATCATTCATTACTATATTCTTATATCCAATGTTTCAGCAAAACTTTGGAACCATGCAAGACTTAACCAAGTGTGGCACGCTAGAAGTCATCGTTCTAACAATTCTAAGTTAGTTTTATTTTCAGTGTTATGAGATCAATACAATTTATATGTTAACTTAATGATGTACACTACAGACTGGTGTTATCAGACTCAGATCGGTCATCGACTTGAGGGGTACTAGTCAAGGGTCGACCCAGTGAGTCAATAATTGACTTGCATGACTTGGTGAATGACATTTATAAATTTATATGTTATTATTATACCAAATAACCCAATTATTTTAGTGGTATTCATTGTTTCTTGTAACCATGAGATCTTAGGTTTGAAACCCATCCCTTACACTTTTTAGTGGTGACTGTTAGGAACTTACGGCAAGCGTACCGTGTTATCGTTGCAAGTTACAAATTTTATAAATTTCGTCTCCACAGGGATTTGAGTTTACTTTGGTTTAAATATTTACCAGTTTAATTGTCTATGTACAGATGATTAAAGCGAAGGTTCATTTGTTTGATGTTGTATCATAAAACAAAGATATAATTATGGAAATAAATAAACGAGTTCAAGTCAAGGAAAGTGTAGGATTGGATTTCGTCTTACTTATCCCTTTGATTAATTTTACCTATGCATTATTTTTCTATTCTTATTGACGCACACGTTTAAGTAACCCTAATTCGATTCCTCGCAATTAAAGTCCTAAGGATATTTTACTAAATACCGATTCCTCGCATATTTAATTAAATACCCAACATTAAGATTCTACTCACGTGTTTAATACGATCAAAACGTTATGCCCTATTCCTAGCAACGCAACGTGATGAGTGAAATTATTCGGTTCAAACCCTAAATTTACTTTCCAGTCGCCTTTAGGGTTAAGTTCATGAAACTAGCGATCACTTAGAATCAAGCATTAAGCATAGAATAAAGTCACCAATAAGAAATAGGATAATGCATATAAATTAAAAGAGCATAGAGATAAGAAGAGTATGTCCAATCCTAGAGAAGCTTAGGCGAGCATCGGAAGAACTTCCTCAAGAGAATCACTGACGAAGTAGCTTGTCATCGATCCTCTTTTCGGCAGAGTCTCCACTACAAAAACTCACTTTCCTTACTTCCCTAACCTTCTACTCTCAACTAGGAAGGATCCTAAGCCTAAAGCATGTGTTAAGTAGTTAAAATGGTGCCTAGGAACATGCCTTCACCTCAAAAATCCGTGGGCTATATATAGTTTTTTCCTCTTGCTTGCTTTGGTCGCCTGGGCGACCAATTCCTTCACATTTTGCTCGCCTGGGCGAGCTTAAGTATATCTCCTTGGAACTTGCATCACGCCTGGGCAATCAAATTAGCCTTAGGGAGCTCGCATGGGCGAACTTAAATCTTAGTGCTGAAGATTTCTTTGGGCTTTGATGGTGTTGGGCCTTGATTGCTTGTGGAACTTCCCTTTTTTGCTTTGAACACCCTTTTTCTTGGCTTTATATGCTCGAAACTTCCGGAATCTTCAAACCTAACAAAATGCACCATTAATTTGGACGAATCTTTTCAAAACATAAAATCATAACTTAACTCCATATAACTACAATTTGACTAGGTTTCTAGGGTTAATTTGTAAATAAATTTAATCAAAACAACGGATAAGTGCCATCCTATAAGTCCTATTTTTACTAAAATGTGACACTTATCAGTGACATTTTAAATTTAATTTTCTAATAATTAATTGAATATATACTACAAGTATTTGACTAGCTAATACAATATCGATGTTCCAAAAACCACCAAAACCACACTACTACAAATATGCTATTTTAAGACGGCCAATTTAAGACGGTTGCCGATAAACCGTTTTAAAAGGAGGGGCAGTGGCATTTTTGAAATTAATAACAACATTTCAAAGACGGTTCCCATTTTAACCATCTTAGATTGCTGAAGACGAACATTTCAAAGACGATTCCCATTTTAACCGTCTTAGATGTTGTGTTTTCAAAAATGGGTTGGGTATAAAACCGTCTTGAAAATGTTGGGCTAAAAAGTGGAAACGCTGTCGTTTTGTAGTGTCCCCCTCACCAAAAATAAAATCTCACTCTCGCGTGCTCTCGTGCCCTCTTTCACTCTCTCGTGCCCTCCCTGAAGGTGCTGTCCCTCTCCTCCTTGCTTTTATTCTGCATCTCGTGTCCTCAGCTCCTCCCCATCCATCAAGGTACTTGCCTTTCCGTTTAGCTTTAGAAAATTTGAACGGACATTGTGATTGCTTGGGTTCAACACCCATGTGCTTTTTGAGCAATAGCATTGGTCCCTACATCCACAAAATCACCTTTTTAGTAATGTCTGCTAAGTTTATGTAATAAAAAAGGCTATCAATTGGCCAGGTTGCTGGAATGATTCCTTGTTCGTGCCCTAATTAGATGTGTAGTTCATTTATCATTATGTATGGGTACTCTAGCAGTCTAGCTATTGTGTTGAATCTTTAGGTATCCAGTGTCCACTAGGGGATCATAACTCATTATCTTATCTAGGTTGTGTCGTTATATATTTGATTTCTACCTTCTGCATCCTAGTTCAGAGTTGTTTTTAGATTTGTTGTTGGCTTGTTGCTGTGTAACAATCAGTAATTATGCTATAGGAGATACTTAGTCTTCATTTACATATTTTACCGTGGATCATAATGTTAAGATGGTTTGTTGAATATATCCTTTACGACCATCTGAATACATGTCGAGTAAACTAATATTTTTAAGGGTTAATTTTAAAAATTTATTAGTAATTGATTTATTCTGTTAATGTTTTTTTATCATGTTAAGGATGCAATTGATGTCTTGCAGGGCATTATATAGTTGCTGCCGGCCGAGATACAACTGCCACTTCTAAAAAAGGAGGCCTTGAAGCTATAACTGTGAGTACAATTTATCTGGAACTGTTCTCCTGAATGAAGTTTCAGGCTTCTATTTTAGTTTAAGAACAATTATTCGAAAGGAACGATTTATTAATATATTTTAACTTCTATGATGTATGGCTAAATTCATTTACTTAATTAAAATCTAATTTACGTGGATATTGCCTATTGTCTCATAAAGAAAATAAATAATCAAATGAGTACTTAGTCCCTTGTTTTTAACTTGCATATTGAACTGAACCTAGCCACTGTAAAAAGCAATTCTTGTTTGAAAGAAAGAAAGTTGTTGTTGTCTAATGCCTTTCTCTTGACTCTTGTATTTATCCACTAAATTAGTTTCCCCCTTTTTTTCATTATTTGTTTTTATTTTTGTCTTCTCAACTTTATTATGGACCCTATGATCATAAATCACAAGATTATAATTGACATTGTACACAAATAAAAATACCCTATAGTCATAATTAACTAGAATTGTGTTAATAG
>PYAF01005868.1:121933-133288 GCA_007407185.1 Glycine tomentella
TACTGTCCAGTTAGGCTATCTACATTTTTGGTCTCCTTTTATTTGATCAGTTGACTAATAAACTATTAGTGTGTTGGGTAAATGGCAATTGTCTTTGTAGTCTAAAAAATTATGGTTAGGTGTTGATGACATGAACCTAGTCTACAAGGTTGTCTAACCATTACATATGAAAGTACTACTGTAAAATGATGAGAGGATATTCTCTCTTAGGCATAGAGAAAGGATAAGGAGAACCCAATTTTGGATAAATGATGAGAGCTCCATACACAGTGGCTCTTAGGAAGCCAGTGTGAGCATGCCACCGTAGTGTCCCCTCTTGGTTTTGGATTGTAAAGCGGTATGTGTAACTTCCCCCTGGTTGAATGGGACACTGAGTCACTTAACTAGGCCCATCTGCCCATGGATTTCTCAACATCCTTAATCCATGCCTGATGCAAAGGACACATAAGATTTCAATTTTCAAGTATGTATCATTAGCATAGTAATTTTTTATTTTTATTTTTGAAAGGCAAAGATAAAGAATTTTATTAAATGGCATACATGGAGCACAAGTTGTGTCCAAATCATTAGCATAGTGAATTAAAAGGTTAATTCAACTTCTATAGGGAAGTAGTTCTGACTGAAGGGTAAAATAAAATGAATTGGCATGAAATTTAAGTGAGGATAAATGATGATGCTATTTACCAGTGGATGGAGATGTTGTATGGTCCAACATTTACTACTTTGATTGCAAGAGAATCTCCATTTCTTGCTTCCACTGTTGGGCCAGGAAACTGCCCATTTACAGTGAGTATGAGTTGGGTTCTGCACAGCCTCTTCACTGGCACAGTTTGAATCTGTTTCAATCAAACAGTGAAGTAATTAGTAATTACAATTAAGAATTGCTACAAGTCATACTTGGAAACTGATAACAAATATTGTGTGATCATCACATTAAATAAAAAACATTTACAACAAACTCATGGTAATGTTTCTCTACAGCTGAAGCAAGGGAAGCAATGATAGAAAGTAGGCCAAGTAAGAACCAAGATAACCATGACTTTCCAGGGTGGTGGTAAGTCTTCATTATTGTCAATGGATTTGTCAAATGGAGTTACTTGAGTTATCTGGCATTTGGTCTAAGGTGTAGCTATTTATAGAATGATAAAGCAGGAAATGCCTAGATTAAACCTTGTTTTAACTTTGAAAGAGGATCATTTTGGCCATTGTTTATGAGTTAACAGTACACTTAATAATTTAGGATTGTTAGTCTAACCACATTGAGGATTTGGTGCACCCACTTGCGCAATCAACTGTGGAATAAATGCTAGATTCTGTGGTTTAGATATATTGCAGGGAACATTATGTACAAGAATACATATGAACTATTAACAAATCATCATCAGAAAGTGTTAGTTAAGATAACTAGTAAACACTCTTCATTACCTTGCTCTGTAGTATTAAATTAAAAATAAGTTAAAATATGTATGTAAATTCTTAATAAATATTCGAATTTCGTGTTTGTTTTCTAATAAAAAAACATTTTTCTCTCTAATAAAACAATTTTGTTTTTTGATCTTTGATTATTTTGGTTTTAGTCTTTGGTGAATTAATAAATTTTTGTTTGTTCCTTGATATTTTTTTTTTCATTAAAAGTATGAAGGACCAAAATCAAAATAATTGTCTTATTAAAGATGTTCATGTTCCTTTTAGAATCACATACAAATGAATAACACAATTTATTTTTATATTTCTATGAAAGAAGTTAATCAATTAACTTGATTTAGCTATTCTGATGTTCCTGTGTGTGCATTTATTTATAGTTTAGTGAATTCATTGACTGAAGTGATAAAAAGCTTCACATGCTGGTTGCTAATCATGTAATGAATCAAGCCTTATGTGGTTACATGATAACTTGAGTATCCTAAATTTAAAATAATAGCTATTCTAATGTTCCAGTGTGTGCATTTATTTATAGTTCAGTGAATTCATTGAGTGAAGTGATAAAAAGCTTCACATCGTGGTTGCTAATCATGTAATGAATCAAGCCTTGTGTGCTTAGATGATAACTTGAGTATCCTAATTTTTTATAAAAAATTCTGTGGTAGTTGAAATTAGTCTATGACACATTGGTAACTCCTTATGAATTTATTTTTTCCTGCACATGTAGATTGGTAAAACCTGGGGGACTATTAGTTTACAGTACATGTTCCATGGATACCGAATAGAATGATGACAGTGTAGCAGCATATCTTGTAAGACATCTGGTAAGCATTATCATTGTTCACTAATCGTATTAAAATATTTTAATTTTTGGTTTCACATATAGTTGTCCTTTCTAAATACTTGAAGTTACCTTTAGTTGAATATGTATTAGGCAAGCTATATATTGTGTATCTGCTTTGTTAATGTTGGTTTTCTCTTTCCAACTCAAGTTCTGGTTTTCTCTTTATCTTCTTTGTTAATACACCATCTGCAACCCTCACATCATCCACAGAACTGCTTGAACTTCCCTTTGCTTTTTCTTGTTTTAGACCATTCATTGAACTGGGGGTGCTTGTATTAGAAACTTGCTTGTTCCCTGAAGTATAACCATGACTGCTACACTTTGGAGCTGACCTCTCTCGTAGGTTCTGCTGTGAAGTAATTGTATTGGTATCAAATCGAACATTCTCCTCTGGCTTAGGTGGCAGCAACTTTTTCCTCTTAATTTTCTCCTGATCCTAAAAACAAAAAAGTAAAACAATAGTCGGGAAATTCAACTAAAAGATCAAAATTGTGCAATCAGATATCAAATCTTGTTTATCATAGAATGAAATGTTCTTCTTCCACTATTAATTATGTTCACTAAATTTTTTCCCTATATTATGGGCAAAGATAAATTATTTTTACATAAAATCTATTAAAAATACCAACATGATTTAACTCCTTTTTCATGCTATGTTGCTTTGTGGAGAGTAAAGAGTATGAACATTGAAAAAACACTAAAAAACAAATCAACATTTTGGAGGATTCATGAGAACAACAAACATCTCCTTCGATCAACCTAATGTTGAAATCCCAGACAGCCTCAGTCGTCTGAATTAACATCACCTTTATTGTTTGCAAAGGGATATGTTCTTCTAATAGACAAAATAGACAAATGCAGACAACATTGAATGTAATTTAAATAGAATACCAATGAAATGAAAATGGTGAAACAAGTTTGCACTATATATCATATTCATTACTAACTTTTATTCGAGTATTTTCAATAGCCTTATCCTACTAGGGAAAATCGGCTATATGGATCACATAGCACCATTGATTAAAAACCAAATTCTCATGGATATTATTCATTGTAAGCTTACTTATAATAATTTCCTCCAATGTTCCTTTTAGCTTCTCAGTACCCCTTATAGTTTTGACAAAGCTAAAACTATGCTATATACTCTCCTCACCAATACCTTCAATGTTTTTCTTTGCACATGTCAAAATCACCTTAACTGATTTTTTATCTTTTTCTGAATAAGTGTCACACTAATATCTTCTCATATACAATCATTTTGTGTCCTGTGTTTTCTTGTATGGCCACACATTTATATAATATACCTACTTGTAACACTTCAAGTATGCAAGGAATACAACAATAGCAGAGGTTCAGCCAATATACATTTGTTTGATATCCCAAAAAAGCATGATAAAATATAGATATCTTTCTAAATACCATGGCCATGGGTTTTGAAGCTGTGTTCAACTTAGAACCTGAACTTCATCTTAAAGTTGCATGCTGGATTTCAGTATAGCTTGGGGTTTCAATAGGGTTCAGTTGGTCGATTTTGGTTAGGCCGATGAGTTTCTCCCTCTTCTATCCAGAAAAGGCTAGGAAAAAAATCATTCTCTCGCCTTTCCTTTTTGGTTTGATTTGTTATCTTCCCCTCCCAACATCCAAATACACCGTCAAAATTGGGGAACTTTGAAATGTTTATAAAATTGAACAAGGGATACAAACAGGACCTTATGATCCAAGTATCCATTTTTCTATTCACATTTCACTATATGATCTTTGGTAAAATATATGACCTTGGCGACCTTAACGACCATGTCAAGCACATGTAGTTTCCAATTACAATTCCATATACGACACTATAGTGTAGAGCACAAACAATGTTCATGAAACTCTTTCCTTGGTTAAACTTTTAAGAACAAGGTAAGATTGTGATGGAGAAAATCTAATGTTTCTCTGTTATCAAAATCTTCCATAAGCCTACTTTCATATTAAAGTCTAAAATCCCAATAGTCAATATCCACAGACAGTAAAAAATTCCATAAGTCTACTTACATTAAAATGAACTAAAGTACAACACAGATTTATCACTCGAGGGAAGGGAGTGCAAGTTACTCAGAATAAAAAGTTCCAGGCACAGCTTTCCACCCCTTTTGACAAATCTTTGCTTTTATGCATTCATTAGCAAGACACTTAAACTTTCTCTAACCTAGTTAATTTAACAAGCAACATCCTTAAAAGAGGTTTGAACAATACCTATATATTCAACATCCATCATTTCATTGGAATAACATACTACTAAAGTTAGCTCTTGGACACCTGGTTATGTATTTAATTTCATACTAGCTCCGAATAATGTGATGCGTCTCTAGGCAGTTGTTTAGGACGTTACCTATCTGAATTATTTATGTTTGTGTAGTATTTGTGTCTTTAGGCAGTTAGCATTTGTATGGCAGTAGATGTACATGGCATGACAGTTTCAATATTCAATAGGTAATTGGTATGGAGTGTGTTTGAGAGAGAAAAGCCTGTGTATTGTGTATGGTGTATTTGTATTGAGAGCGGTTATTCTCGGTGAGGAGCTTTGTCCTGTGTTCTTCCTTTGTTGTCTGATCTCTCTTCTAACCTTTTATTAGGTTTAATCCAGAATATAAAAATATATAAATAAAACAATCTAGTTTGCGTGTGCAATTCTCTTGTGTCTAAGCATGTCTCTCGTATGTCTTTAAACATCTAATACATTGATGTCCACTATATCAATATGAGAGTAAAAATATTTGTTAATCCATTTACCCTTATGTTTATAAACCATTTTCGATCCTGATTGAACAGAAAAGAAGGAGAAGTCCAATAACTAAACTTTTTTTAAATGATTGAAATGGTAAAATAAGGGTAACTCTGTTAAGAAACAACCTTAGTAAATGCCTAGCCAGTGGCCTGCAGAAGCTCCCTTTCTGTATGCTCTCTAATCCTTCTCTCAAGCTTAGGCCTGAAATGCTTGATAAGACCCTGCACTAGCCATGCAACAGCATCAGCCAAGGCACAAATTGTATGCCCTTCAATTTGTTTAGTGATCTCTGAAGCATATCAATTTCTTCTAACTTGGCATTCCCAACTTTCATTCTTTCCATGATCGTCCAAAGCCAACCAGTCCCCTCCCTGCATGGGGTGCACTGCCCACAGCTTTCATGCTTGTAGAAATATGAAAGCCTTGCAATAGCATCCACAACATCCATAGATTTATCCATCACAATTACAGCTGCAGTCCCCAACCTTGTCCCAACAGCCTTTAATGCATCATAATCCATCAAGATATCATCACATACATGCTTTGGAATTAGAGGAACAGATGATCCTCCTGGAATTACTGCAAGTAGATTATCCCATCCTCCTCGAATACCTCCATAGTGCCTCTCTATCAACTCCTTCAGTGGAATACTCATTTCCTCCTCAACAGTGCAAGGCTTGTTCACATGCCCTGACACACAAAACAACTTTGTCCCAGCATTGTTCTTCATACCAAAATTGGCAAACCGTTCAGGCCCATGCCTTAGAATGGTTGGAGACACAACCACAATTTCCACATTTGTGACAATGGTAGGACATCCATACAACCCAGCATTGGCTGGAAAAGGCGTCTTCAATCTTGGTTTACCTTGTTTCCCTTCAAGGCTCTCCAAGAGGGTTGTTTCCTCACCACAAATATAAGCTCCAGCACCGTAGTGGATATGAACATCAAAATCATAGCCTGAGCCACAAGCATTCTTACCCAACAAACCAGCAGCATAAGCCTCTTGCCTAGCCTTTTCGAGATTGTTACGTTCATTGACATATTCACCCCTGATGTAGATGTAAGCAGCATTAGCCCTCATTCTGATCATGCATCATATATTCTACACTAAAACAACTTAAACTGGCAAAAGAAGTTTTTGTCTAATAAATAGGTCCCAAACAATTCCCAAATCCATGAAAGCTCTAAACAACTAGCCAGTCCAAACAAGCATTCAAAGTCATCATCACTTCCCTTCCATGTTTATCTACTCACAAAGTTCAAATACTTTTGAAAATGCTTTAGCTTATAGGAAAGGAAATAAAAATGCTCAGAATAGTGTTAATAATTTCTTTATTGTAAATAATCAGACACAAAAATCAAATTAGGAGAAAATGTTCTTTTTCCAAAAGCTAATTGTTACATATTCTTGCTATAATGTTTCGGCATAAACAAATCTTGAAAAAGATGAGTAAGTTAAAGAGCTAAGATATTTCAGCATGCTTAAGTAATCCTTTGCAAAACAACTAAAAGAAAGGAAACAAGCTTCTTGTGAGTTTCAACAGTTTTTTGATAGAAAAAAATTAGAATAAAACAAATTGATGGAACATTAACCATATAACTTGCAACAAGACTGAGTTTCAACAGCAATCATTACCTCCTATTGTAAACTTGGAAAATGATTATAGATAAAGCAATAACGCAACTCTTTGTCCTGGAAGAAAAAATATCAAGCAAATAAAAAAAAGAGCCAAGAGGGACCAATCCATTAATAGCTTCCCCAGAAACCTTGGAGAGCCAAGAGGGCCACCCTGCAGCTACTTGCTCACCATGTACGTGGTTAGGTGGATTGCTCAACCTCGGATTTGGCTTAGCTTCGAAGATCACCTTCTCTCCTTTGGGACGCTTGCTCTTCTCCTCTTCTCCACCCTCCTTCACATTCCCACAGTTCTGAACCACACCCTTTTCTGCTCTTGCAACTTCCACTTCCTCTTTCCTCTTTGATGCCTCCATAACAAGTGAGCATAGATTGACGAATCTAGAAATTTCCTTAAGCAATTAACAATAAATCGCGATCCGACTGGGAAAAAGAGTAAAGGAAAATGGAAAGCTTACCTGTAATTTTTCTGTAAGTGTTGGGTTATTGTTTCTACTTAGGAACCCCCTGACTAGTATGAGATTTCAAATCAATATATGAAGCCACATGGCTTAATGACCAAAAAGAATATTTCAAGTATCTACTTACTTTTAGATTTATATACTACAGGGGTGGGTATCATATGATGCCTGCAAATAGATTGTTATACAAGCAAATACTCATTAAACAAGCAAACATCCCCATTATGGCTGCATATTGCATTTTGCTGGATAAAGCATCAACTGTTTTAGCCTTCAGTTCCTGGTTTGTATTTGATCTCAAAATCAAATCCCAGCAGTTTGGAAATCCATCGGTGCTGTTCCTCACCCATACAATTAAGATTTACCACAATCCTCCTTTTCAAGACTTACATGAACCTCTGAATACAAGTTAAATTGACAAAAATTGACATTTAAATGCACTTCCAATAAGCCCCACCACTATTGTAAATATAACCATAGAACAGGTCCACACTTAATCATTATAACTAAAAAAGAATCAAAACTCACTACCACTTCCACCCCTAGTATCAAACATTTGAATGTTGACAAATCAATTCAAAAACAAAACAAACTCTCCATTAAAAACAGTAAAATAAACTACCGTAAACCTTGGGGAATCTTCAAATCACTTCACCAGCAGCAACCAATATTTTAAGAAAATGAAAGAATCAAACAAAATTATCAACAAATGTTGAAGCAATGAACACATATTTGAAAATTTTCAACAAATCATTGTGTATGCTGAAACAAAATTATCAACATATATAGTAAGGCAGACATGTTTTGACTAAAAAAAGTAAAGTCAGACACATGGTCAATCATTGGTGTACTTGAATTTTATAATGCAGAGCCCATCATAATGAAAATGACTGTGCACTGATTTCCTTTTTACCTTATTTTGTTATATTAAACACTATGCTTGATACTTAATTGTTGTATGACAGAGTGTTGTTACGTTATTTCAGTACCATGTCTATTGAAAGTCGCTTTGAAAACCTTGGTCCTAGCACGTGCAACGTGTTCCCTTATAGACAATAACAACGCACTCACATTTGCTGTTTACAACTTCATGTGTCTTTAATGTTTGCCATGACACCAATTCTAAGACCTAATTTTGTTATGTATATTTTATCCCCCCCCCCCCAAACAAACCTAACAAGATGTATGTTTAATTCGTGCTGATTCTGTAACTAACTTCTTACTCTGAACTTATCTATTTACAGGTTGTCAATTAATTGATAAAACATGGGAGAGCTTCCATGATGTCCAGGTGAAGGACCGCAATCTGGTAATTCCTTTTTCGTGAATGATGAATGTTCCTAATGTTTCATGGATTCTGCTTGTTTAGTTTAAAAGTTTATCGGTTATATATTTAGAGGAACTCTGACTTGATTGAGACTATTGAATTGGAAAATCTTTTGATAAATGCATGCATCACAATGTACTCTGGTGAAGCTAGGAAAGAGAGTAGAGGACCTCATGGCCGTGAAGACTTGAAGGTCCATTCTGCCTATCTCATGAAAATTTCATACCATTAACATGAATAGGATACTTGACCATATTATGTTGGATTCTGCAGGTTAGAGATGATGAGAACTGGATGAAACACACTGTGGGGTAAGTCATGTTTCAATATACAGTTATTTAGTTCGCTATTTATTTCTATTTTCTAGTAGGAACCTTGATCCTTTTAGGTAATTTGGTTTGATGGAAAGGAATGGGGTGGGTATGAAATGGAAATGGAATACTTATTTCTGTCTTTGTTTTCCTTATTTAAAAAATAAAAACATATTTGAATAGAAAAAAATAAAAAATATGAAAAAAAGGAATAAAAAAAACAAACAAAGACGGTTGCTCCCTAACCGTCTTAGAATGTACACCTACTAAGATGGTCGTAGGTAGCGACCGTCTTAGAAAGAAATTAAAAAAAATAATAATTTAGTTCAATTTCTAAGACGCTTACAGACCCAACCGTCTTAGAATGTCGAAACATACTAAGACGGTTGTTCACCTACCCGTCTTAGAAAGGGAACATACTAAGACAGTTACGGCAAATAACCATCTTAGAATATGCTTTATTTTTTTTTCTTAAAAGCACCTTCTAAGATGGTCTAAGAACCGTCTTAATAAGTCCGATTTTCTACATCGCGCGATACTAGGACGGTTCTAGAACCGTCTTAAAAGGACTATTTTAACCGTCTTAAAATCCTAGCTTTGTAGTAGTGCCATGAGCATGTAGAAAACAATTGAAAATGTAATCATCCAAGAACAATTAGTATCTATTTACAACTCTACCAATTACCATTTACATAAAAGTTTGCAAGTTGTCGAGCTCCTTGGGCACATGGCCAATTCTTGCAGCATTTCATGCTTGCATTGTGGGTTTGAGGAAATTATATCGATGATTGGAAAAAATGGATTGACATGGTTTGTAAAGCTCTTAGAATTTTGCATTATATATTTTGCAAATTGTAGCTCACATTTCTTGCCTTTATAATTCAAAATAGTGCATTTTCTAAGTTGTGAAGAAATGCATTCAGAAGCAAATTGTGGGAAAGTCCAAATAATGGGAGGAAATGATACCAAAGGTAGAACAAGCTCAAAACTTTGAAGCTTCGAGCAACTCTTGAGCATTTCAATCACACAAAACCAGTTAATATTGATCCCAAAGTTGATCTCCAAGTGAGTCAAATTGTGAAACATTTAAAAGCACTCTTGGTTGAACTGCAAGAGTTGTAAAGACAAAACATGAATCATTGTTAATATTTTCTAAAAGAATAATGTTAACAATGCACTCTTTTAAGACTCATTTTCTGAAAAACTTTTTCTATTAAGTGAAATTCACGTAAATCTCACTAAATACATGTGTCGGATACCTTGTTTAGTGGATCCAATTCCCACACTAATCAAACCCATATGAAAATAGTGTATGTCATATAAGTATCTCATACCATTTTAAGTGAATCTAATACAAATTAATAGGACCAATATGAAATTCAACCAATGGGAAAGTATGGGGAAGAAAGAAAAATTATTGTGTAAAAGGGGAAAAATTATAGTAAAGTCTTGACCACTATGTATTTATTGTCTCAGTCAATCTCTATGTAACATGTAATAAGTTTGATTTTTTTTTTCTTATATAAATTGAAATATTCATTTACATGTTTTGTGTAGATTGACGAAAACAATGGTGAACCTAGACTATACAACATACAATATTTCTAAAAAGAAGAGTATTTCTTTATTTAATTAGGAAAACAGTTTAACAAACTAAACAAATTTTTTCCTTTTGAATTCATACCTCCACTACTAGAAAAATAGGTTTTAACATCGCTAGTTTAACATCGGTTATCGAGAGAACCGATGTTAACGAAAATGTGGTGGCAATTTTGTAAATAAGCGGACTTATTTAACATCGGTTTTGAAGATTTTTCGCAAAACCGATGTTACACATGAACTGTTAACATCGGTTTTCAATTTTTTTAAGTATAATCGATGTTAACCATGAAATGTTAACATCGGTTTTGTAGATTTTTAAGTATAACCGATGTTAACCATGAAATGTTAACATCGGTTTTGTAGATTTTTAAGTATAACCGATGTTAACAATGAAATGTTAACATCGGTTGTCAAGATTTAAAGTAAAACCGATGTTAACCATGAACTATT
This sequence comes from Glycine tomentella, assembly GCA_007407185.1. Taxonomy (NCBI): domain Eukaryota; kingdom Viridiplantae; phylum Streptophyta; class Magnoliopsida; order Fabales; family Fabaceae; genus Glycine; species Glycine tomentella. The sequence goes on from PYAF01005868.1 coordinate 132,757, forward strand.
AACATCAGTTTTCAAGATTTTATGCAAAACCGATGTTAAAATAACATATTAACATCGGTATTTTTTATGAGAACCGATGTTGTCCTTATACCGTCGCGAGGATTAAACTTCAGTATCGCGCCTTTTAGCCTTTATATCTTCTCCTTCAGTCCTTCACTCTCGCGCCCATATCAAAAGCTCCGTCGTTGTCGTCACCCACCGAAGAGCCCCTCGTTGCCCATATCGCACCTGTTCTCCTTCGTGCCTTCATGCCCTTATCACCTTCGACACCCAAATCTTCTCCTTCGTGCCTTGCGCCGGTATCACCTTGGACACCCCATCTCTTCAAGGTTTCGCGCGCGCTGTCACCATTGTTGGTGTCTTGTTGAGTCGCGACCTCATCCCAGGCTTTCGGTGTCACCGGTGACATTGACGGCAGTCGCACAGGCTCAGGTACTTGCCCTAACCTCAGCTTGTAGAGTCTTTTGGTCTGTTCTGTTCGAGGTACTATGGGAACTCACATTTCGAACTAATAAGTCGTTGGTATTTGGTT
>PYAF01005868.1:133388-160656 GCA_007407185.1 Glycine tomentella
TGTTGTCAAACCATCGTTTCTTCTTTTGAGCGTTTTTATGTACGCCATGTCCACATCGGTTATTGATGGCAACCCGATGTGCTTAACGTTTGTTAACATCGGTTGGAAGAACCGATGTTAAATTCTCAACTTTCAACGTCGGCTGATTCAACATCGGCCAATAACCGATGTTAAATGTCTCAAATAACCGATGTTGAAAACTACTTTTGTAGTAGTGCTCCAAGAAGAATCTCAAGTACTCCACATTACACACCACCTTCAGAGGAATCTCGAACAAAAACTTAACATTAATGTTTGCCCTCACCAACTTCGGCATGCTTTGAAACTCTACAACATCTGAGTTGTAATCAAAAGACATATATAATTCACTAGCAAATCCTCCAAAATGGGACACCCATGAAGAACCTCTACAATATAACCAGTCTTTAACATATTAAAATAATCCAAATGTAGTGTTTTGAGTGTAGGTAAGTGAACTGACTCAAGAGCCTTCACACTCAATCGACACAGCTTCAGAATGACAAGTGTTTTGCACCTCAAAACAGTGCTTGGCAACTCGAGTGCATGGGGAATCTCAATATGAAGGTGCTCAAGACCACAGTGAACAACAGTTTTAACCCATATCTTGAAATGAGAGTAGGGGAGGTTGGTGTGAAATCCACATGCGTGAAAGTTGAGGCGGAAGCGTGCTAGTGTAATTGGGTTGATGCATGTTGCGAGAGAAGGGTGGCATAGGAAAAATTAAAGAAAGAAGAGTAGGATCTACGATTTCAAATAAAAGTATTGTTATCAAGGTCGAGGATGGGGACGTATAGCCACAATCGCTTCCACCGCTTGCCGAGAAGGCTTGTTGTAATGGAATCATCAGTTGATAGAAAAGATAGAATATGACACAAGATGTCATCGGGTAAGGCACCGAGCTTATCCTGCGTTCTCATTATGCTATTATTTGGGGGAAGGCTTACGATGATATTAAAAGGGATTAGAATTTGTTCTCAAATTGATTTGGGGAAAGGTACATGATGATATTAATAGGGATAGAATGGAATTTGTTCTCAAATTGATTTTTTTTTTTATAGATATGCCTCGAGGGATTCGGTCATTTCTCAATAATAAAATATAGTTTTATATCAGTTAGTTAAATTTTAACTAGAAAGATGAAATTCAATATTATATTTTAATCGGTCGCATTAAATGAGATGAAATTTAATATTATATTATAATCGATCTCATTAAATGGCTGGCTTTTATGGTCAAAACTTGTTAAATAAATAGAATTTTAGGTTTGTGTATTGTACATGAAAAAAAAAAAACTGGCTTTTATGTTGTTAAAATTTAAAGTAAATTACATTCCACTCTTTTGAGAGATACCAGTATTACATTGCTCTACTCTCTTATATTAATATAAATTGTCTTGTCCATTTAACTTATACAATTAAATCCAACTTTACAACATCGGTTCAGTTAGAAGTAACACACACGCACACCCCCCCCCCCCCCCCCCCCCCCCCCCCCCCCCCCCCCCCCCCCAACACACACACACACATTACTCAATACAACATCCAAATAATATAGAATGAGCATTGGAAAAATAAAAAAATGAGACATATTTGTAGAGAATAGTATTCTTAGTTTGTATTAAAATATTTATCATTCAAAAACCTAAGTATTTATTATTATTTTTCAGTAATATTTTAAAAGTTTAAATATATTTTTCGTCCCTTTTTTCATCCCTTCTATTTAGTTTTTTTTTTTCATTTCCGTTCTTGCAAAAATAAATTCGTTTTAATTTTTACAAAATATGTTTATTTTGTTTTTCATTCTTAAAGAGTTTTAGATAGCACTTGAAATAATAAAAAGAAATACTTTAAACAGTAAAAAAATGTTATCCAAAGCACTTTATAGATGAAAAATAAAACAAACACATCTTATAAGGATTAAAAAAAATATAGGAATAGAAATTAAAAAAAGAATGCTATATTGTATGGATGCAAAAAGATATTTAAGTCCACTTTTAATTTATTGGTAAGAGTCCTATCTCCAAAGAACAACCTCCATTTGGTTGCTTAAATGAAACCGGCTTGTAAACACCATTCATTCTTACTCTTTCCAATACAAACACCTTATAAACACTTATTATTTCCAACCCAACACATTTTTTTTTGGTTTCTTAATAGGTCCCGTCATACTCACATCCTTCCATTTTATCAATGATTTATTTATTAAGGTATAATTATCTTATTTGTAAAATAATTAAAAATATAATTAAAAACATGAAAAAAAATTATCATGACCTAAAATAATTTTGATTGATAATACAAAATAAAAACAAATTTATAAAAAATATTTTTTATAATACAAAATAAAAATAAACATCAGCTTAAATCACAAAATTATCACGACATAATAAATCAACTTTAAAATAATAAAATTCACATGATTAAAACAACAATTACAGTAAGATTAGTTTCACACAATTTGCAAATGGAACACTTTGACAATGATTACAAGGGCAGACAATTCACTTTTAATTTTTTCTCTTATAAAAAAACTTCACACATTGCCCACCACGACCCACCATGACGTTAGTTAGAATCGGTTCTTATTTGGGTAGTGAATTATATTTATTTTAGGATACGATTTTGATGCAAAGAGAATCTTATTTAATTACAATTATTTTCTCTCAAATACTATGGCGGATACTTGCAATGTGGATTGTCTAACTCACTTAAATACTTAAACAAATTCAAAATCCTTTTAATAAGAATATTTTTTTTGTCAAAAAATTCATTTTATCATTATAGTTGTAAAAATGAAACATATATTTGTAGAAAATATTATTCTTCTATATCCTTATATGTCACTTTATGTGTTTTAGTTTGTGTTAAAATATTTATTATTTAAAAAAACTATGAAAGAATTCATTATTATTTTTCACTAATACTTTTATTTACAGAATCTCCAAAAAAGAACTTCCATTTCGGTGCTTAAATAAGTCCTGCTTGTACACACCATTCATTCTTACTCTTTCGCTAATGCCTTATAAATACATACACTTTCTGGCCCAACACTTTTGTTTGGGTTCTTAATAGGTCTTATCACACTCATATCCTTATATTCTACCAATGATTTAATTGTTAAGTTATAATTATCTTATTTATAAAATAATTAAAAACATAATTAAAAATATGAAAAAAAAACTATCATGACATAATATATTTTTTATTGATAATACAAAATACAAATCAAATTTTATAAAAATATTTTTTGATAATACAAAATAAAAATAAATAGCTCAAATCACACAATTATCACGACATAAAAAAAAAACCAACTTTAATAAAATTTACATGATTAAAACAACAATAACGAGAAGATTAGTTTCAAACAATTTCATTTGCAAACATTCCCAATTTGACAACGGTTACCAGAGCAGACAATTCACTTTTCATTTTCTTAAAATGCCACACATGGTCAACCATGACGTTAGAAGGAATCGATTCTTATTTAGGTTGCTATTCTTATTTATGTTAGGATATGATTTTGGTGCAATAAAAATCTTATTTAAGCACCGACTGACTTAGGATATGATTATGCTGCTAGCAGTTTAATGAGAATTGTATTTAAGCATTAACTTAAGATACAATTCTAGTGCAATGAGAATCATATTTAAGCACCGACTTAAGATACAATTCTTGTGCAAGTAGCACAATGAGAATCCTATTTAAGCACTGACTTAGGATATGATTTTGGTATATTGAGAATGTTATTTAAGCATCGACTTAAGATACGATTCTGGTGTAAGCGACACAATAAAAATCCTATTTAAGCACCGACTTAGGATATGATTCTACTGTAATGAGAATGCTATTTAAACACCGACTTAAGATATTATTCTGGTTCAACGAGAATCCTATTTAAACACACTACTACACAAAAGGCTTATAATGACGATTATTTAGGTCATACGACGATGGTTGTTGAACTGTCATTGTTGTACGTGTCGTTGAAAATGAGATCCTTTCGACGACGGTTCTAAAAAACCGTCTTCGTTTCTAATTTTTCATTTATTTTTTTAAATAAAATACAAACGAAGACGGTTATTAAGAAAAATCATCATCTTATGTCAGTATACGATGACGGTTTTTTCTTAATAACCGTCTTTGTTTACATTTAATTTCAATTTAATTTTTTTATAATTAAATACCTACGAAGACGGTTATTAAGGAAAAATTGTCATTGTATGTCAGCATACGATGACGATTTTTCTTCATAACCGTCTTCGTTTGTATTTAATTTCAATTTAAATTTTTTTAAAATAAAAGACAAACAAAGACGAATATTAAGAAAAACTGTCATCGTATGTCAGCATACGATGACGATTTTTCTTAATAACCATCTTCGTTTGTATTTAATTTCAATTTAATTTCTTTTAAATAAAAGATAAACGAAGACGGTTATTAAGGAAAACCGTCATCGTATGTCAGCATATGATGACGGTTTTTCTTAATAACTGTCTTCGTTTGTATTTAATTTCAATTTAATTTTTTTAAAATAAAAGACAAACGAAGACGGTTATTAAGAAAAATCGTCATCGTATGTCAGCATACGATGACATACGATGACAGTTTTTCTTAATAACCGTCTTCGTTTGTTTTTTTTTTTTTATCTCAAGTCTTTGTTTGTTTATAAATTTTTTAAAATTATTTTACACCTACGAATGTATAACATACAACCATTAAAATCACATCATATATTAAAAGCATTTAACACTTTCTATTGGAATTACAACATCACATCACCGAAAACCATTACAACTTCCAGATTATTGTACCAAGATTATGTTAGCAAAATGCTAGAAAATACAAAACACTGCTGACCACTTCTAACATCCTATGTTGTAACTCACCATAGTTAACAATCATGAGAGTTCAAAAGGGAACCAAGAATCAATTATATATCAGTTCAAACTAGCGATAAACTTTACAGTCAAAAAAGAAAGGGTCGACCTAAAAATGGATAATTAAGCAACAACAGTTATGCATTAGATTGGCTAGTTGCACTAGTCTTTTATAATATTGTTGCCTCAGCTCCATAAACTTGTGAAAATAGCAAATACTAAATCAGAGATATTGTGAGCATTGGTTTAACTGGTTTGTTAACAGTGATTACATGATGGGCTGCTCTCATAACGCAATAATATAGAATCCATAATTAGTAAATCACACTATACAAATTAATTCTTTCAATTGCTTAAGTCAAGGCTTATGATTGAAGCTATATCTAATACACTATACTCTGGCTTATGCATTCCACAAACAAAATTTATATGTCGACAAATATCTTTGTATGGTTAATGACATTTGATTAAAAGAAGCAATAAGTCTAAACTAAGTTGAAATGGTAATAGTAGTAGCCAATTTATTCAACTACACCATTTAGTTTGCCCCATTTATACTGTATTTAATCCAAGAGTTAATGGTAAAAATAAACAACTAATCTTAAACAAAATCATATCAAGAATTAGCAACAAAAAAGTTCTGCTCTAGAAGATACCAAGTTGAGGTCCTGGGGAGAAAAAAATTACCTCAATAAATGGATGAAACCAGGATTGAACTGTAAAACTTGTTGCAATTTCTACAACAGTAAGACATTATAAATTTCTACTCTAGAAGAGGGAATTTCTGAGAGCCACTACTCTCCTAAGTGAGAGAATATATCTATACTCCAAATATCATAAGTGATCCCCAGGATGATTCTACAATCATAATAGCACTTTCTTATAACAGAAATCACACACACAAGGTCAAAACCTCACATCTACAATGGCACGTGCTGCCTCAGATAGACTAGGAGAAATGTCTAGCAAATCACACCTGAAATATAGAAGTCGTAATCCGGAAACGGTATTGTCAGGACATTTCAGATATACATACAACCGAAGCTTGCCATGCCGTTCCTGTTGAACACTGGATCCATAAGGTAGGTAATCTTCAATAACATCTCAAGCTTGTCATGCTGGATCCAGAAGTTCTATTTGTCATGCTGGGTAAAATAATATAGAAAATTTAGAAAACATTTAATTTTCTTATTTAACTATCGTTCAATAACATCTCAAGCTTTTCTTAAGATAGTAGCAACACAAATAGTTGTTGGTGAGCTTCTACTACCTTATGGAATTCCCTTACAGCTGTTGGTGAGCTTCAGCTACCTTATGGTGGTTTTGCTTTTTTGTCTTATAAGGATAGACACCAGCAACAAAATAAATTAACATAGCACCAAACAGTTCCGTGAATAGCTAATTATATGCAGTAAGAAACATACTAGTTCAGATTTAGGAGCTAGAACTGTAAGGGTGTAAAATGGGAGCATTGTTATTGTTCATCACAGAAATGCAGTGCTAGCAAGTTGAGATCCTATGAAGCCTAAAAAATAAAGGTAGAAAAAAGAATATCATGAAAAATTAGTCACCACCAGTTATATAGGAAAAAAATCACACACACACACACACACACACACACACACACACACACACACACACACACACACACACACACACACACACATATATATATATATATAGTTCAAAGCTACATAACATGGGTTTCATTCCATCATAAACTTACAAAGCATTAACCATTCAACATGTTCCATATTATGTGTACAGGCGGTAGCAGTAGACAGATCAAAATTCAAAGGATTGATTCTAAGATATCAAAATATAAATAAAGAAGTAAAGCTATAGGCCAAGTGATCATAATGTGCTTAATTATAAAGAAGTAGCAAAGGAACAAAGCTAAAGGAAAATACACACATAACTAATATTTCATTGTCAGCTGTTGATGACTAGAGGTCACATTCTGTCTGGACTCTGGGCTAAACTTTAAGCGATCATAATGAGGTCTAATAACTAATTTGGGAGTGATTAAGCACAACGCACAGAGCAATCCTACTGACCGAGCATTACTCCCATTAGCTAAGCCATACACAACTCCTCAATGTAGCTCTAGTTTCTAGTTTACAAATTCAAAAATAACATTGTCATCAAGTAAATAGATTTCAAAATGAAAATAAGATATGTACAATAATATTTTGGACAAAAAGTGGCAATTAATTGGTCATGATGAGATGAAAAATAAGTTTAAAAGTAGAGAACTTATTCATTTTACCAAAGATGGAAGTGCATGGGAGCAACCTCCATGGGACTTAGCTTCTTACTTGTACAAAAAAATAAAACCTTAATATTATTAAAAGCAAAGAGATTCATTCATACAATAGCAGCGACATATGCTACAGGCAAATTGGGGCTAATGGTCAAAAAGAGATTAACTAGCAAACAAAAATAGGGGAAGAAGTAAAAGAAAGAAAATTGGTAGCCTCAATAGCACAAAATCAACAAGCCTGTAGCAATAAAAGAAAGAAAATTGTAAAGTCTGAAGTATACAAGAAATAGAACAGGTTATAAGAGAAGAAGTAAAAAAACACTTATTGTCCACTTGCAAGCTTTTAATGTCACACTAGTACATTCATGAGTTAACCATGGTTTGAAGTTGGTTTTAGACACGTTAAGACTTCACTAAAATAGGGGATAATACTTTAGCTTTTGTTCCAATAGCTACATAATTATCAAACTCACTACATACAGGTTATATTTACCTAGTTCTACACTTTTGCCAACATGAACCTGTCTCAAAGGAAAAATCACAGTAATTTAAAGAATTATTGAAATTGAATGGGACCAAATACATTTGGAAGATAAGACATAATTATATAAGATATAAAAAGGGCTTAAATAGATTCATTATAGGTTGGTTAGATAACAATTTTTAACACATGTGTATTATAACGCCAATTTCTGAACATAAATTCTCTCATTCTTTTCATAAAAAATGGCATTGCTTAATCATTTACCATTTCAATTTTCAGGGCATGGGTTGTACTTCACAACTTTAAACTATAGTATATATACCATAAATATATTAATATGATTTTACATTTTTTTATTTCAAAATATGTTTACAAACTAAATCTTTCGTAATTAATAAATGTGGTATTTAAAATATAAATATTTATTGGTTTATTTTTAAATACAAGAAACTGAACATTATTCATTTTTATATAAAAAAATGATATGTGGTTTATGTTCATGCAAATAAAGTAAGTGCTAGAATAAAATTGTTCTGGAAATTGTTTTTAGAAACAAAATGACAACGGTATACAGGGAACAATAATCCAACATTATATAAGAAGACACTATGAATAATTAAGAAATTCTTTTTACAAGTAAATTTGCATATTAATAGAAAAAAAAAAACCCACCTTGAATCAGACTTTTTTATATCAGGTCAGCAACAAAAAAAAATGAGACCCAAATAAAGCTAAAATCACGTAGGACCTCAATTTAATTTGGAAATGTAAAACAAATGTAACTTATTGGGAACTTCTAGCAATTGTCTCTGTTTTCATCCTAAGATTTGAGAAACAGCAAGGGATGGTGAAATTTCAGTTACTAGTCTAAATGCAAGCAGCCTTCATAGTGAACATGACATATAACAATTAATAAATGGAAGAACCCTACCAATGAATAATCTTTTCCCGCTCTAAAGGACTGCGATGATATAGCACCCTTATAGGAGTCCCCTGCAAAACTTTCTGCTCAAAAGAAAAGAAAAATTTGTTGTTCCCACAGTTGCAAATTAAAATAAAAAGCATTGGTTATAAGCAAAACACCCAGTAGAAAATTATCGAGTGTTTATTAGCATGAACCAAGGAGAGACACAAGTGATGGACTATGGGTAAGGGGCGGCAATGAATGAACTACATCAAATTGAGGCATGAGGAATTGGTTAGGACTTAGCAAGGAGCACGATGGGTATAACAGAATGACCAGGTTGCAAATGTTGGTTGGAAGGGGTAGTTCTGAGTAGTTGGTGTTGATTCACATCATAGAAACTTGCTCAAGCTATAGCAAACTTTCAAAGGAGTCAAGAAAATGAAATCAATTATCATGCTTCGTTTTCTCATTTGCTAGTTACTGTCTGCATTTTTTATTAACAATGGATTTCAATCTTATAATTGAAGTTGAAACATTGATTGATGCTTTTGTCTGTTAAACTTATCTAACAAAATACAAGTTTGATACAAGTAATAGACAAGCAGAAAAAGCTCACCAAATCCTTGAGTGAAGAAACACATTGAATATCTTCATCCTTTAGAGGACGAGAAATCCACACTAAAGCAGCATATTGTTTCTACACAATTTTAAGCTTGTAATATTAGGATATATAGATAAAACAATGCAAGGAAAGCTGCAAACCAAAAACAAATAAACAAAAGTAACCAGTTAAGAATCAAAATGGAAAACCTGCTTCTCTGCTTCACCTTCACGCATAAGGTTCCAACCATCACTACCAACGAGTTTCAAATTTTTCACCCTAACCTACATGAACATATGATATTATGAATTTAGTCTTCATGAAATAAATAAACGACATAGAAACATCACCAATTCAGCTATCACATTACCAATTTATTCTCCATGTTATTTATCTTTTTCTCTATATCTTTTACAAACAGTTCAGACGGGATATGTCGTCCATTTTGCACCTCAACAAGAAATGGCCTGCTTGGACCCAACATCTGAAATGGTCAATGCAAGAAACTGTAAAATCACAGGTAGTGTCAACAATGTTACAATTTGTAAGGAATGGTCATCTCCGCAATCAATCAATGGTAACTATTGGTTTATTGCAAAGCATGCTTCAACTGAAAAACTAGCATAACTATAATACATATAATTTCTTTTTGGTAGGGAACAGAATTTCAAGGGATCCAACAAAGGATCTTTTTTATGGCAGAATTATACTTTAGAAGAGGTTAATCATCGTAATAAAAGGAATTCTCAGTACAATAGAAGCCTGTTTTAATAGCAGCATAATAAGAAAACTTAACGAATTCATTGGTTTGTCCAGAATTCTAAAATAGTCACACTCAAAGGCATAATACCACATGCAATCAGAAAATATCATAGTTCAATTTGAAGTGCCAAAATTCAAGTCAATTAGATGATAGCAGTTTCGAAATGAAAAGACAACACAAAGGGACATGCCTATTTTTCTTCTCTTCCATGTCTCAGCAGCACAATCGGATGATTTATCATTCCCTTTAGGGTGAGTGTATGTTAAACCAATGCGGAAAGGGCCCATATTTGATTTACATTCATGCAAAACTAAATTTCATGTAAAGGATGATAGGTAACCCCCATAGTTAATAGAAAAATCAGTTAGTTAGCTGCAAAGGCAATTGAAGAAATAAGGCATGTTGCATATAAATAAGAAAAGGGATTGACAGGTAGATCTTATCTTGTGATTTGAGAAGAAACTCATATTGTTGTGGGAGAGTCCACGCATCAAAGTCCTGGGAATCATTTGTACTCTTCTCTATTAATAGAAACTTTTCTTTCTATGATTCTAATCCAATTTATATGAACTGGTCATATCAAAGCTCAGTTGATCCAGAGGGAGAATATAATGACCCTCAGGCCTGGCGCGGCTGGCGCGAGATGCCGCGCGGATAGCACCAGGGTTTCTCTGCAAGAAACCAAGTCTTGGGTGTGGCGCCAGTAGCGCCAGTTTGGCGCGATCAGCGCCAAACACACTGGAGGATGACGTCAGTGGCGCCATAGTGGTGCGGGTAGCGCCACAGGTTCTGGAGGTTGACGCCTGTAGCGCCAGAAAACTCCAGGAAGCTTGTTTTCCCTGGAGGTTGGCGCCGGTAGCGCCAGCGTGGCGCAAGTGGCGCCACGGATACTGGAGGTTGGTGTGGTTGGCGCCATGGGTTCTGGAGCTTGGCGCGATCAGCGCCGGAGCTCGGGCAGGCCAGGTATAAAAAGGGTCACTTACGCGTTTTGAAGGGGAAAATCCTTTCTTCTTCCACCTCTGACCCTTGGCAGCCATTGTTGAGGCTCCAAGCTTCATACCTCCACCTTTGTTCACCTAAATACTTTCCTTTAAACAAAAATCTTGTTGGAAACATGTTGTGAGCTTGAATCCTTCATCAATCTCCCTTAAAAGCTCCAAATCAGAAAAATCCCTTTCTCTAGGGACTTCGAGAAAACTCGAGCTCGGCGAGGAAAGGGAGCGATTCTTGGACACCCAAGCTAGGGGAAGTGGTCAACGGGTCTTCCTCGTCGTCTTTGAGGTAAGAGACTCGAGTTTCACCGTTTAATTTGTGAGTTGGGGTTTGGGATGAATAGTGACCCACTGTTGCTAGAGCTAGAATTAGACTTGGGTCCTTTAGAAAAGTATGTTTAGAACGTTGTTGTGATGAAGGATTAGCTCTCAAATGTTAGTTTCATGAACCTTGGTTTTTGGCTCTGAGTTATGCATGTGTGGCTTGTATGTTGAGTCACTTGATAATGTTGTGACATGCAAGAGCCTTGGTAATTGCTTTGATGTGCTTGGGAAGCTTTAGAAACGGTGTCTTGTGTGAGAAGAACCGTTCAAGCCATATGTGAATTCTTAAGTTTGGCTTATATAGAGCTTGAGCTCTTAGTTGTAGCTTGTACTGAATCTTGTGGAGACTCTAGTGCCTTGGCTAGGCCAAGGTAGACCATTGAGGGTCTATGGGTTGTTAATGTTTTTGGGTGGTCTTGATAAACCTTAAGTTAGAGGACTTAGAGGTTTGGAAAGGAATGAGGTTCCTTTCATGGTGACGGTTGAGAACCGTGTGTTATGCTTATACCTTGTGAGGTTGCTTTGGTTTTGATTGAGCTTATGCCTTGTATAGGGCGTGACACCGAGGGTGTCAGTGGCGTAGACCACCGTTCAGGGACCGAACCGAAGAGCACGACTTTGCCAGGTAAGTTCTTGGTTCCTTGGGGATGTTTCCCACTGTTGTGTTCCACCATACTCCGAGGGAGTGATTGTTGCATTCATGATGCATGCATTAAATGGTTGTTACTTGCTCATAATGATATGTATGCATGAATCTATGCCTTGTATGTATGGATACCTGTGATTAGATCTTCTGGCCAGTTAGATAGATATGGACCTCCCTAGGAGAAGAGCGCACCTCCTAGCTTGGTTTGCTCTTGGGTGATGATGATCCCAGGGTGATGATGATCCCTTAAGACCAAGAGATAGGTGGTCCCGTCATGCTTGAAGCCTATTCTCAGAGGTGCCATATACGTGCGTCCATGCGTAAGGGGTAGCTCCCGATGGGATGGCACGAGTGTGAGTTCCAGTCTCACACTGAGGTTTGATGCTGATGATGATGCATCATGGCGGCATAGTTTCGCAGTATACATTAAAGCTAGATGACTTGGCTATGTATTGTTATGAAGGCTGTGAGGATAGATTGTTTGTGATGCCTTGATGACGTGTGTCATGGAAAGTGAGCCAAGGTGGAGGAGATGCCTCCAAGGGCCCTGAGCTTACTGAGATGTATATCTCACCCCGTGTGGGGTTTATGTTTTTTCAGGTGACTCATCTGGCAGAGATGACGGTTCCCAGGGCAGAAGGCCCCAGTAGGGACGGTTGTTGCAGCACTTTGAGAGCAGGGAGGCTCCTTATTTTGTATATTTTGAAATGCTTTGTACCCCTGTAGAGGGAAGATGTGTGTGTGTGCACACATGCTATGTTTTGTGTATATATCTTGTATGCCCTCGTGTGAGGAAGGATCTTTGAGATCAAAGCACTCGAATGCTTATTCTTTTGTATAGACACTGCGAGTGTCAGTTGATACATAGGTACATAACCTGTTTAAGTTATGTAATTGTGATTTCCTCCTGTTTCAGTTTATTGTGATACTTGTGGTTATCTGCCTATGTTTATGTTATTTTGGATCAGCAGGGGCTTGTGTTGTGATGTGATTTTACATACTATACATAATGTATCAAGAAATATGGTTTCGAAAATGCTTTCGCGGGGTTTTAATTAAAGTTAATTACTGCGCTTATCTGATTAAATAATATGATAATACACCGGATGCATACGGGGTGTTACAGAGAAGTATGGGAATAATTTGTACTCTTGTATATTAATAGATTCACTCCAACATCATGTGTCTAATGCCGAAATCATTTTCATTTGAAGCTTACCACAACCCTTTCAGTAACTTAGCAACTAAATATTAAGGCAACTGCTTAAGTGTACCAACAACATCACTACTTTCTTTATGAATGTTGCGTGCCTTGGCTATTGCACTTTTCTGTATTTAAAGAGCTTTGTTAATGAAGAACACATTTAAAATTTTCTAATTTTTAACTATCAGCATGCAATTAATCAATCAAGACATTATAGGGTTTTATATAATTAAAACAATGTCTAGTTCTGCATTGTATTTTTTGCATGCAATGGATCTAAACAACATCCTCCAGGCAATAAAGCTAACAAAATGTTACTCTAAGTTGCTTTGAAGTGGAACATATAGCAAGATAAATGAGTTCAAATACTTTAGAATTTAGATTACAACATTAGTTTGAACAAGTGTAAATGAGAATAAAGTCATAAACAAAACCAGAGAGAGTGAGAAAGAGAAAAAATTTGGTGGAAGAGAAACTTCAGTCCTCTACTAACTATATAGTATATACATATAACCAGACAGCTTCTGCTACTAATACAATATCAAACTCACTTCATGAATGTTCCATTTACATTAAGTTCTGTTTTAGCCTTGTTTGTACCACTTGAGAAATTATAGTTAAATAGCACATGTCTCAAAAGTCTAGTTTAACAATGACCCATTACAGATGTGTAAGCAAGATCACACAACCTTTTATATGGGTTTAAGAAAATATTGACTAAAACTACCACTTACAGAGTGTAATAAATCCAAGAGGGGGTCCTTCAGCTACTCTTAATAAGACATGCCCATGATAAGAATGATACATCAACCAATGTGCTTGTTACAACTGGTTTTCAGAGGCACAAAATTAACAATTACACTATTCACGATAATACATGGTTTTTAATCATGATAGAGAAAAAGAAACTAAAGACTATAAAGAACCAAGAGATATTTTGCATTATAACAAGCACATTGGTCAATGTTGATCTGGATTATGATGTAATGATTATTTACATTCATTGACAGTATAGATTTCTATTATACTTCATAACGAACTACCACTTGCAGAATGTGATAAACCGAGGCATAATTAATTATTCCAGCACCAATCAGTAAACAAAATAGATAGCCATACCAGATTATTCCTTTTCCAAATATCACCAGCAATAGGTCTCTTCCTCAATGCCCATCGCCATCACACACCATGTTGAACCTGAGGGTGAGTTGTCGAAACTAATGGAAAACACTATTGTTGTGATTTTTGTTTACCGTATGCGGCGCTGTTCCTTTTACCTTTTGTCTTTGTTTCCTTCTTCTTGTTTGGTCCGAACAGCGACAACATCACTCACATCAACACCACCATTCTAAATCAAAAATCCTTTTTTGTGTGTTGCCCTAAATCAAAAACAATGGCACGGTTCTAGCACCGAGGTGGGTGCAGAGTGACGCCATGGTCATGTGTGTGATAGTGGTGGTTTGGGTTGCGGGAAAGAAGACCCGACTATGACCACCTGCAATTGCAAATCAGAAATTAAACCTAACATGCAAAAGAGGAAAGGGTTTTCCAAACCATATTGCTCACAAAGCTTAAAGATATAAAATCTCCACAGTCATCCTCAGCCCTTATTGACAAGAAATAAAATAACTGAAAAACAAAAAATAGAAGGTGGACCGCATGCAATAGGAGCTTTCATACCTTAACCTCGAGCCTTAGGAACTTCACATAGTCAACAATTTCATGAAGCATCACCGCTCTGTCCGTTAACCACAACAATTTCAGCAAAAAGAATGCCCACAGAGAAAGAGGATAGAGAGAGAGAGACAGTAGTAGTTGGTGTATCACAGAGTGAGAGAGGCAAGACGCTAGGGCATGAGATTCCAATTTAAAAATTGACAGTGTTATTCAAAGACGGTTAAAGGTAAACCATCGTTGTAATGTTCGCTTTTATTACAAAATTGCCACCGCGTATAATACTATGACGTTTTTCTTATAACCGTCGTTGTACTGGTGTCGTAGGGCATGAGATTCCAATTTAAAAATTGGCAGTGTTATTCAAAGACGGTTAAAGGTAAACCATCGTTGTAATGTTCGCTTTTATTACAAAATTGCCACCGCGTATAATACTATGACGTTTTTCTTATAACCGTCGTTGTACTGGTGTCGTAGGGCATGAGATTCCAATTTAAAAATTGACAGTGTTATTCAAAGACGGTTAAAGGTAAACCATCGTTGTAATGTTCGCTTTTATTACAAAATTGCCACCGCGTATAATACTATGACGTTTTTCTTATAACCGTCGTTGTACTGGTGTCATAGAAGCAATGCTTTGTAGTAGTGACACAGACTATTTTTTCACAAATATTGTGTCGGATACTTATGATACGTACGCTCTAACTCACCTAAATACTTATATCGATTCAAAACTCTTTTAATATGATTTTTTTTTGTCGAAAAATTCATTTTATGATTATCGTTGTAATTAATAATTTTCTAAAAATAGTGTATTGTTACCTTAAAAGATGAGGTGGTAGCATATAAGTAAGAATCTCTTGATTTATACATGATTTTCAGTGACCGGCAAAGCTAGAAAACAAAGTTCATAACAAGACAAACCTGTCATCAAATGAACTTGTTTGCTTCGTTGGTTTGCATGTGTTTTTGAGCCCTCAAAGCTTGAATGCTGAAAATTGAAAACCTAATAAGAAGAAAACAAAGACAATGATAAAGATCAAGCATCATGTAAAGAATGTTGTTTGTGGCTGAAGTCAAATGACCAGGCATTTTTCTTTTCAATAAAATCAAAGAAAGAAAAGTTCTGGGTTATCATGGATGCAAGTTCATGTTCTTTATATTTTTTCAATATATTCTTTTAAGGTTATAGTTCATCCAATGAAATTGAATGGTGCTAATTGCTAATGGGTATCTAATGATGGACCCATTATTAGATTATGATAAGTCAACCATGCTGGCCCATTGTCCTATTTCGCCTAGCTTTTTGACGAATCACGCTATAGAGGGATCCATGTGGTGTAGCTGTGTAAGTATAACACGTGAAATGAAGCTTCTTCATTTCATATTCCAACCAACTATTGAATGGAAACTGAAATTTGTTGATCGGATCTGAATTCCACTCACATTTGGTACCCTACATTATGTCATTAATAAATACTTTGATAAAAGGCAAAATTATAAGAATTTCAAATGTTTTAATAGAAATTCTTTCATTTTCAACGTTGTTACGTGTTTGGATAAAAAAAATTAAATTTCATATTCAAAATTTGTATATAATAAATAATTATAGAAGTACTTTTTATTACAAAAGAGAAGTCATTGAATTTTTTGTCTAAAATTTATGGTGCAACCTGCTAACAAAACATATTCTACCTGGAATAAAAGATGTATGTTAGTAAATTATATCTCTCTGTATATATAAATTTATTAATACACACCATTTTTCTAATAATATAAGTGCATTAACAACAAATAAAAAAATTAAACAAAAAGTTTAAATTAATGTTATATCCTTACATTAAATTTAGAACACCCTTGTAAGTTCTTTAAGTTCTACAATTTTCAGATTCTACAATTGGTGCCTACAGCCATTATATTCAAATATTTTGAAAACTCTGGATACAGAAATATTCTAGTCGATGAAAAATTGAAAATCAAAATCACATATAAACAATCATTGTATAGAAAGTTACAGAACTTGTTCCTGCAGGTAAACACATCAAATAAAAACTCCTGACCTGGGAAACAGTGGATGCAACCATAGGTGAGGAATTAAACTTAAAATTATGTGTTTTGTTAGCGCCCCTTTTCCCCTCTCAAGTTCTCAATATGCTTGCAATAAATCAAATATCAGTATTGGAGTACCTTCAAACTAGTTGCAAGCCTCCTATAATCCACAGCAGACTTACAAGCAAAATTATCTGATTTTGGTCTATCGAAAATCATCCCAATTGATAGGAGAACTCATGTGTCAATTCTTGTTGCTGGTACTCTAGGTTATCTAGATCCTGAATAAATCCTTTAATTATTGTCATATCCATCATTTTCTAGGGAATTATAGTGATTGTTTATATATGGATATTTGAAATTTGAATTATTATAACCACAAACTTTGGCAGAAAATAAATGGGGTTACATAATTTGTCTTGCAGGTACTACATATCTATTAGAAAAGTGACGTTTAAGCTTTGGAGTTATTTTTCTAGAAATAATCACTTGTCAACTAGTAATAGCATGGAATGAAGAAAGGACTCACATAATTACCGATGGATTTTTTTGACAAAAAACTCCGTCAATAATGTTCCACAAATGTATTTTCGACGGATATTTCCGTCAAAAACAACAGACGAATCAATCCAAAGGAAATTATTGATGGATTTTTCCTTGGAAAATTACCGACGGAAAAATCTGTTGATAATTTCTGACATAACTTACCAACAGATATCTACATTGGAAACTAATGACAGACAACATAAATCCGTCGGTTAAATTTCCTACGATCATTTTACCGATAAATTTTTCATGTTAGCAACGGATTATGTCCGTCAGAAATACCAATTTTTTTTGTTGTATGATACATAGGTTAAAAAAAAAAAGAGTAGCAGTAGTAGCTTCAGCTAATGTATGAAACAAAGTATGGAGGAACTTAATCCAAAGCATTGGAACCAGCACAAGCCTTCAAAATAGGGCTCTAAATCCACTGCACCAGAAACTTCAAACCATTCGTACCGTTAAGATTAAACATTCTCCCTTCACCGTCTTTCATAACATATTCAATATAGCTACTGCCACCACCCGTTCTATACAAGCCCTTGCACAAATCTCCGATCTCGGTGGGCCCGGTGGGATCCTTGTCGGCTCCTTGCCGGCGTACCATGCGTTCACGAGCGGGTTCAATGAGAGCTCCACCAGCTCATGTCCGATAACGCTTACCATGCTATCCACCCCGACGTCGTCGTTTGGCGACGTGAGATGGCCGGGGCCGCCGCCGCCCATGTACCAGAGGACGACGAAGGGATAAGCTCAAACCTCGGGGCACTGATTTCCAAAGTTCCCCACCCACGCGTAAGGGAGCATGTAGCCCACCTTCGAAGGAAGTTGAAGTAGTGGAAGTTGTAGACAGCGCGGCAAAAGTCTTCCATGGTGATATCTTTGACGATAAGGATAAGGTAGATCCCGTTGTGGTGATCGACGGGGAAGGGCTTGGCCTGAACTGACGGTGCCAATAACCTCTTGCACGAAGAGACGCGTGACGTGGGTGTCATGGGAGTAGTGGAGGCGGAGTACTAGCCGACAATGGAGATGGAGCATAGAGTGGTGCGGTGGGAGCTTCTATAGAAGAAGAGAATTTCAATTTCTCACCTTTTAGAAGAAAATTAAAATTTCACATTTTTAGCTGTTTAAAATTCCAAAAATTTAAATTCCTCATATAAAAACATCTAAACAATCAATTTTATATTAAAAAATTTCAAATTCTCTGATAAATTACTTTTCTCAAGTAAAATTCTCTATCCAAACATATTCTAAGAGTATTTCTTGAATCGTCAAATATGTTAAATTCCTAGTAATGAATTCTCAATTTTATTATTATACATCTTTAGATTGATTATATATTAGATACTATTCATATAAAAAATCAATCTAGTATACTATTTGTATACTAATAATGGTAGGTTAAAAACATTAACTATTTAAATAAACTTGGTCCAAATTTTTTGGTGCATTTACGGCACCACAAACCGAATTATATATAAAAAATACTAAGCTTAGTTATTGTTTTAGTCCCTAAATTTGGGAGAGGATTATTCCCTGAAATTTAAAAATGTTTTTTTTTTAGTTCTTGAATTCTAGTAATTTTTATTTTTAGTCTCTAATATAGTAAATTGACACTTTGTGACAGTTTTTAGTTGCCATAAATTAACTTTTATTTGGTTAAAAATATGTTTTTTAGCCTTATAAATATGAAAATATTCGAAATTCGTCTCTGAAAATTTTTTAGTACATTTTTCATCCTCATAAAATTGAAATGTATCCTTTTTTGCCTGGACGTAAGTTCGATTAAATCTGAACCTAAACCTACGATGATAACTTTTTACATCGATGTAAATGTGACGTTTTTTATATCAGTTGTGCATATAGTTAATGTAAAAAGTCGCACATAGATTTGGATGTTCGAACTTTAATTCGAGCTAAAACATAACACATTTCAATTTTGTGAGAATGAAAAAGATACTGAATATTTTGTATGGATAAATTTTGAACATTTTCATATTTAGAATGATGAAAAAATATTTTAACCTTTTTATTTTTTTAACCACTTGAATTTGCATTTTAAAATTATCAGAAAATGCTATAAATTGTCACAAAATATTAAAAAAAGTCACAAAATATATTAATTTACTATGTTAGGACTAAAAATATATTTTTAAATTTTAAGGACTAAAAAAAATACATCTCTCAAATTCAAAGACTAAACAATAATTAAGCCAAAATATTAAATTAATTTGCATAAATTTGGTTAAATGATGATTAGTAATAAATTTGGTAAAAAAATAATAAACAACAAAAAATAATTCAATTATTGAACAGAATGAAGTTATACCACGTTTAGAGGGTTTTTGTTTTGTTCATCATTTTTAAGTTTTCGTCGTGGTCTAATGCCTGCGGCGGTAGCTTGAGGTTGACCCAAGTTGAGGAAGTGACAAATGAGGGTGATAGAGGTTATAAATTTTCAGATCTATGTTTTGGTCTCTATGAGGGTTTTGGGAAGTGCACAGACGAATAGATCCAAAAGAATCTTTAACTGTCAGAAAATGTGGTATAAACACACTTTAATTGTTTCACAATGTAATTTTCTGGCGAATTTTAACAGTAAAAAAAAATATATAATCATTCACCATGCAATTGAATGCAATTTTCTTATATGTATTCAATGGCCTGTGGTTGTTATATATAATCATTATATGCTGTGCTGTGTGATTGGTTTCTTAAATTCGAATCATATGATGGTTTGAAATTTGTATATGGGCTCTTGGTCCGTGGTTCAGATAGCGTCACATCCATCAAAATAAATTTTGTAGTTATTTAATTCAAATTGAGGAAACAAGTTGAGACCACTGTTTTAAAAATCGACTCGGTGACTGAATTGGTCAGGGTACTGGGTCACTGGATTAATGGTCGAATCAGTGGGTCACTGATTGACCTGCATGACCCGGTCAGTGGTCGAACCGGTGGATCACTGATTGACTCGCATGATCTGGTCAATCGTCAAACCAGTGGGTCATTGATTGACCCACATGATAATATCTTAAAATATTTTAAAAAATCACAAATTAATATTGTCTTCATAACATAGATAATTAGATATTAAAATATTAAAAAATATCATTGTCTAAATTCAAACAAACAAATAATAAATATCACAAACATAAACTAAATAAAATAAGTGTAAGTTCAACATATATTTCTAACAATGAGATTTACTATTAAGGGTGGATGGTTATTTCTACTATCTTCTTAATTTACAAAATTTAACAGTGAACTTATTTGATTCTTTCAATTCAAATATTCAATTATAGCATAAGAAAAAAGAAGAATTGAGAAAATGTAATATTTATTATTTTATGAATTGTGGTTCTAGTAAATCAAGTAGTTTTGCTTTTCTCTTTCCAAAGTAATATTTTGAATTAAAAGTTCCTATTTTTATAGCAAATAACCCCAACACGAGTTCTCTTTCTCCAGGTAGAAAACATTTTTTGTTTTAGTGATAAAACTAAAGCCAAAAATATCACATTCACGGTACTTCACTTCCCCCCTTCCTTCTTTCTCTCCTCATGCCCTCTGCTCTTCTTCCTTTCACGCTTTCTTTTCTTCTTTCTCTCCCCTTCCCTTTCACCTTCCTTGGTCGCTCCATGGTTGTCGTTGACGACCACCGCGCTCGTAACCGCAGCACCTCCCTCTTCGTTACAGATCTGGCCCTCCATGGACATCGCATTCGAAATTGTCTGGCCTCCCTCTTTGTTCTTTTCTCCTTTTTTATGAATTGGCCAGGGAGTGTGGCTTATTGAGGCTTGTTTGAATTAAAAGTTCCTATTTTATAGCAAATAACTCCTATTCCCTTTATCTTTTTTTTTTCTTTAATATTTTTTTTATTGAGGCTTGTTTGCTTCTTCATCGCAAGTGTGGCTTATCGTCACCGTTGCGATTGGTTCCTTCGGTGGTGATGGAGCGGTAGTTGTGGAGGTGGTGCTTGCCGCCGATGATGCTAAAGCCGGTGACGCGGCGGACGTCGTCGAGGAGGTCGAGGCGCTCGGCCCTGGTGGATAGGGGTACTATTCCTAAATGATGTGAAACGGTGCCGTTTCGAGTGGTGAAAACTGAAAAAGTGTTGACCCGGTCCGAGTTGGAGGGTCAAAGGGTCGACCACAACCTAGCCGAGTCGAACGGGTTAGAGCGGTCTGATAGCATGGACGATCCAATTAAGCAACCGACCCGGTCCAATCCCCGGTTCCCGGTCGGACCGGCCGGGTCGGTCCGAGTCTGAAAACTATGGTTGAGACCTCGGGTGCCACGTATTTTAAAATTATTTACCTAAATGCCACGTGTGCCAAAGTATTTCCCAGACTGTCACGCGACATAATTCGCTGGGCAGTTTGGCGAAATACATTGGCTGATGTGGCGCATTCCTGGTGGCCACGTATTTCGCTACACACCCCAGTGAAATATGTTGGTGCCCAACGGTCAGCCGACATGGCGACAACCAAGTTCGCTGAAGCTCCTAGCGAAATAGGTGGAGCGTTACCCAATAAATGGAGCTGTTACTGCCATGTGTCGGTCATGCGCATAATTCGCTAGTATGGGTAGCGAATTACGTCACGTGGTCCACGTTATATACCCCACCCCCCTCATTCACGGTCCCTCTTCCTTTCTCTCCCTCCCTTTCAAAATTTTTAAATTTTTGAAAGCATTTTGGCTTTTTGTGATTTGCTCAGTTTGGTTTTGGTGTGTGATTCTCCCTCAATCAGTGTGCAATATATCAAGTAAGTTGTATTTATTTTGTTTCATTATAATATTTATTTGATATTTTAGTTGTTATATAATATATAGGTTTTTGGTTTGAAACATTAGGTTAGAGGATAGGATTTGAAACACTAGGTTAGATGATATGTTGTTGGAACGTTAGGTTTTCTCCATTGATAATTTATATAGGGTAGATGATAAATTGAGTTTGTCATTGTGTGGATGTTATAATTGATAGACATTTTTTTTGACAGTTTTAAAAAATATAATTTTGAATATATATTTAGATTTAGTTAATTACATTTATTGATATTCAATTTGGAGTAGGTTTTTGAATTTATAATTGAATGTATGTACTTATTGTAATATAATTATTTGAAATATGTAAAACAAAAAATAAATTAAACATTATAGTTAAACATAAAATGAAACATAAAAGGAGTAGTATAATTTATTTAAAATTAATTTTTAAAATTTATTTAATTAGAAAAATGAAGCATAAAAGGAGTAGTATTTATTTATGATTAAATTTAGTTAACTAGATTTAGTGAATGATTTTTGTAAATTAATATAGGGTAGACATAGGGAAATATGGATCGCGATGACGATGTGCCAGCACCGGTAGCGGCAGAGGCTCCGTTGAGCGTCATAGATCCAGGGCCATCCGTGCGGACGCTGTTGACGTTACAGGATAGACATATATCCATTATTGTGTGGAATGCGCAGAGTGATCCGACCACACGGGATCGTGTGATTATGTCAGTCATGCCGCCACACACTATCACTCTGTTATACTTGAGGATATTCACCCGTGGCTTATACAGGCAGGTTTTTACCATGTTGCGCATTTGCGCAATCATGGGGTAAGCTTATGCTACGTGAAACGTTGCGTGTCTTATGTTGTTACAGTTGTATTATAATGTGTATGTAACTGTGGTTTGGTCTATCATTTCAGATAGACCATCACCTCGTTTCGGCACTTGTTGAGCGATGGCGTCCTGAGACACGGACATTTCACATAAGCATGGGTGAGGTCATGATTACCCTTGAGGACGTACACCATCTGCTGGGGCTACCGACTGATGGTCAGGTTGTATCTGGACGACATAGACACCCGGACTTCCGTGGATTAGTTGGTGATCTTTTAGGGGTTCAGCCTGCCGCAGGTCGGGATTTGCACGGAGGATTGTTGGGGCTTCACTTCTTACGGGAGCATTTCAATGTATATGTCGTACATGCCCACACTAAGGTTGGACGCATCAGGTACACCCGCGGGTTGA
This sequence comes from Glycine tomentella, assembly GCA_007407185.1. Taxonomy (NCBI): domain Eukaryota; kingdom Viridiplantae; phylum Streptophyta; class Magnoliopsida; order Fabales; family Fabaceae; genus Glycine; species Glycine tomentella. The sequence continues at coordinate 156,768 of PYAF01005868.1, forward strand.
TATTGCGCATTCTAGGGGGGATGCTGTTTGTGGACACTACCTCGAGCTTTGTTGCAGCTCGATATTTGCTATATTTGGATGACTTCGAGCGCACAGGTTCGTTTAGCTGGGGATCTGTCGTGCTTGCATGTCTATATAGGGAGCTGTGCAGGGCCACCCGTGCATCTCGACGTGAGATGGGTGGATGTGCACTGCTGTTGCAGTTATGGGCTTGGACGAGATTTCCTACTATCTCTCCAGCCTTTCCGCGTGTGGAGGACCAAGATGTGATGCAGCAGGAGATTTATGGACACGAGTATGCAAATTATGAGTTTATGTTACAATTATTCGTATATTTTGATGTTGCTAATATTGTGTTGTTGCAGGTTTAACGTTTATCAGACGCGCCAGACCAAATTTATCCATATTCGCAGATATCGTCATTACATGGATGTCATGCGAAGGAGGGACATTCGTTGGAGGCCATACGATATTGCGGATATGGTTCATCCACCAGATGCTGAGATGGCTAGACGATGGTTAGCGGTTTGCCCTCTTATTTGCTATGAGTTAGTGGTGTACCAGCAGCCAGATAGAGTTTTACGGCAGTTCGGGTTTGACCAGGCTATACTTGAGGATCTGATTAACTGCAGTGAGATGCTCACCATTAGCGTTACCGGCAATATAGATGTTGACTAGCGGCAGCGACATGGTTTCTACATTCTGCAGTGGGAGGACAGAGATACGCTGGTGCTGCAGGATCTTGCTCCGATGTTGAGAGATGCCTATTTATCTGTCAACAACGAGTACATGCAATGGTACTTCATTGTGACACGTCACTGGATGACGCGTAGAGCCGCCTTTCAAGCACATGTGGTATGCATGGGGTTCATTAAAGTTTCCTATATTAATATTAATGTAATATTATCACACTAATCATGTTTGATGTGCAGACTGATCGTGCTGAGACTATTGTTCATATGGCATCACCTGAGTTATAGGCGCAGGGGGCCTTTGACATGCGACATATTTACGATGAGGCAGTTTGCATGTTGGCCGCATGTGACGATTTGGAGAGAGTCAAAGATCCGGGAGATGTTGCTCCACCCCCTCCCCGACAACAGACTGAGGCCCCTCCTCCGGTGGTAGCAGACAGGCCTATCACGTTGCCACCCATTCCTCCCCGTCCTTCTGGCATCTTCTATGCACCTGGCTACCCTGCAAGTCCATCGCAGCAGTATTATTGGCCGCCTATCTTTGAGGCCGGATCTTCTAATGGCGGTGCACAACATTCATTTCCACCATCACAGTACCCCCCATGGTATTCCGTGCCACCGATGCCACAGCCAGGGTTCCCATTTACAGCGTATCCGATGTATCCATCGACACCTACTTCATCCGGAGATTTATACAGGCTTGCACAGCCCACACCTGATGTGGATACGTTGTTCACGACTCCTCCGCCACATACTACACATCAGATGTCATCCCTTGGCTCTGGCAGCCACGATGATCCTATTTCAGACTTTTTAGCGGCGGCTATGCAGGAAAGAGGTGATGCCGGTGATGAGCAACATGATGAAGACCCTGACCGACTAGTTAGGCGTAATCCGGTGAGGGGAGCACGACATCGATGTCATTTGTCACCGTATGAGCACGATATGAGTCGATGTGCAGGATATCATGGGGACCACGGTGACGCTTAGTGACATTTATTTATTTTATTTGCTGTTTATTGTTTGTTTAATTTTTCCAGTACTATTTTGTTATGGACTATACATGTTTGGATGTTTTGGACATTTGATATTTATTTGTTATGGACATTTCGTATTTATTTGGTATGCACATTTGGTATTTATTACTTCATAATTGCGCAACTTGTTTTAAATACCATCATTTGTTGTATTGTGAAATTAATGATACATATAGAAACATAACAAATAATTGTCACACATACAACACATAAGTAAAGGTCACTGCTGCTGCAATCGTGAAGAACAGTTCCGTCTATTGTGACCAACCACCTTACAATAACCGCATATTGTCCGAGTCGTTGACCCTTCATTCGAATCCATTTCGTTGCGTATGCGTGTAGTCGCAGGCCTTCCTTTTTTACACGTCTTAACAAAACATTGGGCAAAATGGTGGCCTCTGCAGTAGGTGGTATGAAGTCTTCGTTTCCGATTGGAAACCACTGAGACGAATACAATTGACATTGATAAGCAACACTGTACACGGGGTCTATGTATTGAGTGGGATCGATGTGCGTGGACCTGCAAGCTGCAACCATACGACTACAAGGAAACCTGTATGCAATGAACTCACCACACTGACATACTCTTTCTGATAACGACAACGACCATCTCTTTCCCCCACGATGAGTATGAATGTTGTACGACTCTTGCACCTCAAATATATTATTATGTGTGTCGTAAGCAGTGACACTGTGTGTGGCGGATTTATGAACCGTCTGCAAATATTTTTGCCATGCTAATTTTGCAAAATGATTTCCCCTGGCCATCTTGTCACGGGCCTCACCCCCATGTTGCAAAAAATATGTCACTAATCGAGCATATGTGATGCGCACAAGTGAAGTAATCGGAAGATTTCTTGCACCTGTTAGTACTTTGTTAAAAACCTCTGAGATATTTGTTGTCATGTGACCAAATCTTCGTCCCTCAACATCAAAAGCTACGCTCCACTTCTCCTTTGGGATTCGATCAATCCATGTGGCTATCTGCGGGCTTGCTTCTCTAAATTTTTCCAAACCGACATCAAAATCTAAACGCGACGTTGTATAACCTACATATACAAAGAAAACATAAATATAAAGACGTACTAAATTATGGGTGATGTACATGTACAAAAAAGGACCCCCTGTTTGCTTACCTAACATTTTCAACTGTTTCTTCAACATGACATTCTTGAACTTGTGATTAAAATTGCTCGCCAAAGAGCCTCAGCAATAAGAACCATTTGTTGCTGATAGTGAATATGTGGCTGATTCTAGTGAAGGAGATCAATCTGAATATCCCCTCCACACTCAATTTGAAGCCTTGATGCTAGCCAAGATGGATGGCCTCTTGCAAATGCAACATGACTTCAAGGCTGAAGTCCAAGGCTCATTCAAAGAGATTAATGAGAGATTGGATGACATTGAAGCTACTCTCAGAATGGATGAAGAATCTGTAGACTTTTAGGCTTTAGTTTTTCATCTTAGTTTTTAAGTTTTAATGTACTCTGTTTTTTTTTTCTTATTTAAGCTTCATTATGTACTCCTCAATTTCAATTAATGCAAAATTATGTCTTTTATTCACTGCTTATCCACTGTGCATTCCATTTTTGTCTTTAAAAAGCCTAATAGGGGGAGAATAATTGAAAATCAAGTGAAAACTAGAGTGCTCTGCATCATACTCTGTTTGCCCCTGTTTTTCGTGCCATTTTTAACAGAAATTTCAGTTGCATGATTTGGAAATTTTTGGGGGAGTGAAGTGCTGAAACTAATTGCTATAACCAAAAATATGTTAGAATTAAATGCTATGCTACTAACAGATGCCTTTAACACTTGTTCTTGCAAAGGATTGTAAATTTTCAGGTGTTAAGCAAAGTGCAGAAATGGTATGAAGCTTTTCATTCAATCACAAAGACCCATTGCTTTTCAATTTGAAATTTGGCATGTTTAAAGCCACAAAGGGGGAGATTGTTGATTTAAGGGGGAGCTACGTGAAGATTACATGAAGATCAAGATATGTGAAGTCTTGGATGAAGTTTTGGCTTTCAACATGCATGAAGCCTTGAAGATGAAAGTCTATGTTTAAATGTAAAAGGATTGAAAGCATTCTGATGATCCAAGCTTTGCATGCATACCTTTCATATTCATTTTAAGCATTGCATCATATAAGCTTTAAGT